>JAZHRO010000077.1:58452500-58605000 GCA_037157565.1 Thalassia testudinum | reverse complement strand
TCTGAGAGTTTATAGATTTTTAGGCTAGCATACCTAAGGATAGATTTGATTGTTTGTATTGCAAGGCATCTTTCTTCCTCCCGCTTTGCCACGGATGCTTCTACATCCTACTCACATTTCCACTCTTACCCTCCTAACACACCTTATTCCCAATATGATTATTATCCCAATCAGACTTATTCTTACTCATCTACTAGTTGGGATAAAGTTCTGGACCTCCCTGTTCAGGGTTTAACCCTGAACACCATGATTGTGATTTCTATCCTTCTCCGAGCTATAAGGATTATAGATCTCCACTCGTTGATGATCAACTTAACCCAATCTACAATTAAGAAGGATATCCTGATTACAACTCTTACCCTCCCCTAGATTACACTGCATATGGGTCACCACCCCTTTATAAACAATACGAAATGGCCTATTATCAGGGAGGGTATCAAGAACCTCAATTTGATGACCCCCTTGGACTGAACCCAAACCCACCCAACCATGAACCAAACTGTTTGGTTCAGGTGAACTAAGTCCAAGATAAGGTGTTGGCTAATTTAAGGAATGCCATACAATCTTTAGAAGCTCAGCCAACACCCTACACTGAACAATTGTTGCCTCCGATTCAAATGATTGACAATCTTAACAAGTATTTGTTAGATTGGCTTCAAGATGTTAAGGATATATAAGGACCCGAGTGAGTTTTTACTTGGGAAGTTATCGAAATTGAGGATAAGATTTGTGATTGCTCTAGTCCAATCTTGGGATAATTCCCAAGATGAACCCCCTTCAGGTGAGCCAATGTCAGAATCTGCTCAGGTACCTATAGGGGGAACACGTTTTACGAGACCGGAGTTGACCAGGTTGGTCTAGAGTAACTAGTTGAGAATGAATTGAGTACTTCACCTGAGATCCCTGAATCAGGGTACGATGAAAAGTATGTGTCCTTGCACTAGGAAATGATAGATGATTTTGAGACATACATAAATGCGGATCCAGAATTCTTTGATTCTGAAGGTAAAGAATCGTTATGTGAAGTCTTACCTGAGTTTGAGGAAATTGATTTTAGTGAGACATACGGGTTTGAGGAGTATGATGAATCATTTCATGGCCTAATAATTGAGGATTGTGATCCTACTAGGGCGAATGTGGACAAATATGATCCTAACTAAGTGGATGATTTAATTAATAGCCCCATTCCGCACTCACATCCCGTTGAGCATAATGACGATTTGATTTTTGAGATCACTAGACCCAAGTCAATTCTGATTCAGCCACAAATCTTGGACTTGGAAATTTTAGATGGGGTGATTAACATGTAGGAGGACCCAGAATCTAAAATCCTGATTATGGAGGATAGGAATTTGGAAATGAAGATATGGGAAGCCAATTCTAGGGGAAGCAGAAGTCTGAATCTAAGGACTCCTATATACCTGAAACCACCAACCTTTTACCAGGACCTTTATGACATCTTCAACTCCGAGGATGTCCAACCTAAGCACAAATTCATTGAATATCTTTTTGATCTTGATTTTCCTATTATCCGACTTTTTGGACTTGGGTTGCATTCTCACAAATCACAGGCCCAGCCCCACTTGCATACTAATTTCAGGTTCTGAGTAATTTTTATCCAGAACCTAGATACACTCGACCATAAGGCATGGGTCTGCACCACAACCTCGTCCACATTTGTGCACATCTTCTCCTGGCAGGTCCAAAAATTGATTTTCTTATCTTGATCCTGACCTACATCTGTGAATTCTTTATTTCCTCTTTATTTGTATAGTGTGACTAGATAAAGGCACTAAATTCAGCACATATACAGTCTCTTTTCATCTAGGAGCAAATCTGGTAATCATGAAATTCAGGTGCTTTCTACTCTGCTCCACTCTATTTCTTGTCTTTTTAAAATAATGAGGACATTGCATTAGATAGGCATGGGAGGGTGGATATCATCATCCGAATAATCTTGTTAGCTCCGTAGATTCTTTTTATTTTCTTTTTATTTTTTGAAAAAAGAAATTGGAAAAAGAAAACTTGGGCTTTAGAAATTTTCAATCTCAGGAAATAATACAGTAGGACCTAATCAATTAGACCCTTCAGGTCTTCGGTCTTAATTAGCCCGAGTGTCCACTAAAATGTGGACTTGTTTCTCAAGTCCTCGCCATTCGTAAATTTATTTCTAATTGGTTAAATAAGTTAGAATGATAAGTGCATGACTTATCAACCCACTCTATGATTTGAGGGGACTATAAGTCTAAGCATCTACACAATTGATGTAAACACATTTATATCACATAAATCATCTATGTATGCATGTTCTTAGGCGTATAGTTGCATCATACATTATAAATATTGTATAACATGCATCATCATGTATTCAGATTAGGTTATATAAATTTCAGGTAAATTTTTCCTTTTTGTGATCAGGAAATTGGGCAATATCATTTCGGGGCCTCACATTGAAGATCCAACTGTACAAATCTGATCAGGTCGACGATCGGAGCTCAACAACTCCAAGATCTCCTTATCGGACTTCCGTAACATCGGATGCAGTCCAAGAAAGATCAAAGGTCAAGGAACCAAGTGGTGTAAATCCAGAGTTTAGATGACAAATCCTACCACACGGATGGGTTCGGATTGGCGATCGCAACCCAACAACGTGAAAATCAGTCCAATCTGACATCCGTGGCACCATCTACAACACAGAAGATGGACAGCCAATATGGTGCCACGTGGCACCATCCTAACTACCCAAACCAGCCCAAGAACACCTGCACTCTCTCTTTCCTTAAATGCGCGAAAGATCTGGACCATTGGATCACGATCCAACGGCCTAGCAATTGCCACGTAACCGGAGTCTCTGTCCTCAGCCTTGAATAGCCTTGCTCAATCTCAACCGTTGAATTTCCATCCAAAGGTTGAGATCCGAAGTTACCATTTCTTCCGCGTGACAAACCATAGGAGTGGCGCATTGGTCGGCTGCGCTATTCACAACCAACAGGCGCGAGTTCGAAGCGCGCCTCACTTCAAATCAAGTGGGTGAGAGTGGGCAGTTAAATTCAGCCATCGGAACATGATCAGATGGCGATGGGAGCAACAACGTGGCCGCACGAGATGCGTGAGTGCTGCACGCAAGATCTAACGCGGGTTGAACGCTCCATCGTACGCGCGTTAAGCACAGCAGCTGATGAGGCACAATGTGTTTTAAGCCATCCAATCTTGTGACCGGATAGCTGAGGATTGATGATCATGTGTAGGCATTGCACAGCAGAGGGAGAAGAAGAGGCACAGGCGTGTGACCTAAGCTCACATTCAGGTCTTTAGTGATGAATAAATCTATCACTAAAGACCTGCACATTAAATTTTAAATGATAAAATGACCTTTTTGCCCCTTTAAAGTTCACCTATAAAAGGCTTTACGAGCTGATAACACTACATTTTACAATGTTAATTCTGCCAAAAGGGGTCGATCTTAAGGGTAAAATGCACAGAACTCACAGGAATGGGAGCATTGCATGCATCGCACATCAAGATTACTTATAGTGTATTATTAACGGCCATGTATACAAGTGAATGTCAAAACAGGCCTCAGATGAACGATCGGACCGCACGGATGGACTTAGAGTGACGAACGAAGTCCAACGGACTCGAATCAGCTAAATCCAACATTCGGAGCTTCCACTATTTACCCAAGAAGTTCTGACCGTTGATCTCATGATCAACGGTCAGAACTTCTTGGGCCAATAGTGGGAGCAGCCACATGTCAGCTTCACCACACCCTCAACCGCCCTTCATCGCACAGCATCACTTTAAGCCATCCAATCGCAGATCGGACGGTTGGAAATCACGCACTCACGCGCCTCTCAACCGCAGCAGCTCCCGATCATTAGATCTTCATTCAACGGTCGCCCGCACCGCGATCGCAACTCACCTCTACAACGAAGCAGCAGGCATAGCGCAGCGGTACACGCCTCACCCCCGCACAATGAAGCGCGGGTTCGAGGCGCCGGCCACAGCGTAAATTTGAGGCAGTCACGGCACGCGCGATTTTGGTCGTTGATGCGCAATCAAGCGGCTAGCAGCGAGCGACGCGGTGCGATCTCGCACGTCCAAGGCAGACACCCGTGATGACCCGTGTGGCACGAGCGTAGCGAGCGTGATCTAAGCGCACGCCCCACGAGCGATCTCGACCGTCCGATCTACGATCGAACGGCCCACAACGCGCACACACAGATCGTGCATGAAGAGGAGGAACAGCGTGCACGAGCGACCACTTGGCACGGTGCTTCACCGATGTTAACGTCGCTAAAACCCTTCTTCATTTGGAAAGGCCTTCTCCCTATTTAAACCCCTTCCAACCACCCATGGAAGGCATTCAATTCATCTTACAAGTGTTGTAACACCCTCCTAGCCCCCTTTAGCCCCTCTTGTAGTCAACAGAGTCAACGAGCCGCCGACGGAGCCTCTCTCCACCGCCGTAGCCGCCTCGCCATCTCCCCTCTCTCTCTCTCTTTCTTTCCTTTTAATCTATCTTTACTTCCTTTTTTTTTCAAGCATTTAGCTACCGTTGTATTTGTAAAACTTGAATTGCATGTTTAATATAGTGTTGATGTTACTTTGAGCAATGGCTATGATTTAAAAGACTTTAACCCTACTCTCTCTCTCTCTCTTTTTCTCTCTCTCACTCGTTTTTCTACCACATCTTCTTGCAAGCAAAAACTCATTATCTCCGTGACATAGAGTGACAAAGAAAATTCGATTTTTATGCCTCCCTATGATCAACACTCAGACTCACATCCGTTTTTTCTTTTAAAACCGACGCTGCAAGCACGAACTATAACGATCCTTTTAAACAAACACATCTCTCGCGCGTCAGTTTTTGGCGCCGTTGCCGAGGAGGCAACAGATTTATTTTATCACTTCCATTTTACATCCATGCTCACATCATCTAACGCCTTTTCTCCTTCTACTTGATTGCAGGAATTCGGTGCTTGGACGGCGAAGCAGTGCAACTCGTGACAGTAACGAGGGAGTAAGTGCAACAAGGACCAGTCGTGAGTAATTCTTCACCCGTGGTTGTTTGCTTGCCTAAAAATCTAAAAAATTGGCCTAGTGCATGATTTCCTGATCCACATTCTTAACACATCACCCAACAAAAAAAATACACTCTAACATTCTTATTGACCTAACCTTTTTGGAGTGTTCTTCTTTCTTTTTGAGTGGTGTTTGCGAAGCCACCGTGAATTGACATGGGCCGCACCACTCAACCTTAAAATCAACTTATCTGATAGTAGTTGCATGAACACTAGGATGAGCACTTTAGGGTTTTAGAGCCTCTTCACATCAAAGGAAATCTACTCTCACCAATTGTGTGCAAAACTTGATGTGCCCACCTGAAACTTGTCTGAAAACATTAAGACATGCCAATCCTAAAAGACACAAAAGTAAGGATAAAACATTAAAAGACACCACATCTTAAAAAGAAAAAAAATCCTTGCTTGAAAACCATATTTTGATAGAAGCACACACAATGGAATTGGAAAACTAAGAGGCACTACCCCAATCAACGCCTCATCACATAACCCTAGTACAAGCACTATCCTAGCCCTTTTAAAACAAAGTAGACGTGTCCTAGGCAGGATTGGGTTAAGTCTCAAGAGGCGTAGTTTTGTTCGCTAGGCACTTGGCTTTCATTCCCTTAGTAGAATCTCGTGACTGGGCTGCGGGGAAGTGTCAAACGACCACGGTTGTGGGGTCTATGGAACCAGCGGTGCAAGCCAAAGGAAGAACCTTCCCTATAATCCCCTCATAATCAACCTGGCCAGATTAGCTTTGGGAAGGGAAGTCCAGTGCTTACGGACTTGATCACCCCTTTAGAGATTTCTAGGTCCCCTAAGAAATACACCATAAGGACTAGTCTTATTTGCTTGATTGTACACACACACTTCTCGCATCTATCGCTCTCCACATCCCCTCCTGTTCTTCTCTAGTGTATGCAAGGGAGACGATCACTTCATCCCGAGTTGTTTGTTTTAGGACGGGAATCTAGGCAACCTGATTCTGCTAGAGGCATGGCTGAACCCAGAGTAGATGAGGTTGAGCACTAACCCCCACCAAACACAATGGCCATCATCCAGGCCTAGATTAACGCAAATCACCAACTTCAACAGTAACAAATCCACACCATCATGCAAGCCATACACCAGTTGCAGAACCCACAGGGGCAACCACTACCACCTTTTCAAGGCCCACAAGGGCAACCGCCACTTGACCCACCACCATTCCAGGACCAACCTAGGCCCATCCACGACTTCTACAATCCTTCCTCTATTCGAATCGAGCCACACCTTAGGATCCCCGAAGGGGGAGATGCTTTTGAGCTGAAACCAAATGTCCTAAGTCTAATTCAGAGCTACTTCTATGGAAGCTCAAATGAGGACCCCTTCCAACACCTAGAGGATCTTGACCGGATTGCCCGGATTGTGAAACTTAGGAACATTAGCCTTGACAATGTTTTGATTAAGATGTTCCCCTTCTCATTGAGAGACAAATCATCTCATTGGCTTAGAACCCTAGGTAGACCCATCACCACCTGGGAAGAACTGAGACATGCATTCCTAAAAAAATTCTTCCCTATAGGAAAAACTAATGCCCTCAGAAGAGCCATTACTACCTTTACACTCCAGGGCGGGGAACAGTTCCATGAGGCGTGGGAAAGATTTAATGAACTATTGAGGAAATTCCCACACCACGAAGTACCAAGGTGGCAATTGGCCTAGATCTTCTACCACGGTCTGGACAGCAACCTACGGAACTTCGTCGATGCCTCATGCGAAGGGAACTTCCTAAACAAAGACAAGGAGAGCGCATTTGAGCTCTTTGAGTCAATGACCAAAAATTCACTCAACAATGCCTCCATGACCCAGTTTAGCCGATCCAGTCAACCTCGTGGTGAGATTTATGAGGTACAAGCAAATTTTGGAATGTTGACATGGATATCATTGCTAAGAAATTGGATCGAGTGGAGTTGGTGGATAAAAAGATAGATGAGCTACTGAACCAGACCAGGAACCCGTTACAGACCTTCTCCCTAGCAAAGGGAGCTCACAATGTTGACCTGGTCCAGTTCCTAAGCCAAATGAACCTGGAACAACCCCTAACCACGTTCCAGGGAGCCCCTCGACATCTACTATCCTTGAAGATGTACAGGCTATCCAAGGTTATGCCAAACCTGACCCTTTCTCCAACACTAACAACACCGGCTGACGGAATCACCCAAACCTTGCTTGGACAAACCAGAAACCGCCTCAATTTCAGAACCAACTCAGGCCAAACCTGCCCCCTATCAGCAAGGACCACCAGTTAGACCCCCATATAATCCGAATAGGACGGTGATGATAGCCTCATCATGATCCATAACTAGCTCATTTTGACCTAATAAAGAGAATAAAAGCTCCTACATGACTTAGAAGAGGGCTTAATTGGAGGAATAAGTGTTCTGAGAAGAAAACATGAAATAAAGGTTAAAACAGTAATTTTACCATTGCAGTACATAAACGGTTTTCTCAGAGATAGAGCATAAGTCAATTGGTCTAAATGTGATAAAAAGTGGGTTGAATCAATCAGAAATGGGTTCATGTGCAATCTAGGACATTTGGTAAACCTAAAATAGACCCGCTTAATTCAATAAGGTTTCGATCAGGATAAAAATCAAGTAAACCCTCTAAAATTCATGGAAAAATATTCCCTAGGGTTTATAACATTCAAATTGGCCTTTGGAACCTAGTTTGACCTAGAATAGGGTCCTAGCTCATCAATTGACCTAATTTGGGTTTTTACGCAAAATATCCAGTCAAACATGGTCAAACCTAAAATCCAACTTCATCATTGGATTCCTTAGGTCCAAATTAGGTTTGTACCAAAATTTGGACCTAAGGGGAGGTCATCTTGACCTACTTTGCAATTTAGTACACCCAATTACATTTCGATCCCTATCTTTTGCAAACCATCACATAAACCCCCCTAGATTTCTCGCCAATCTTATAATCAGGTCCTTCCACCATTATTGGGGAAGAATCCTTCTCCGGCGAGGTTGACAGGGGGGATACTCTCAGATCCCTCAGAGATCTCCCAGAATTGGAAGGAGATTCTCTGAGGAATCCCCTTCCATCTAAGCCCGATCATGATATCTGATTCCTGTCCAATCTCTCGTGTGAACGCACGAAAGATTTGGATCCCAACCACCTTCCTTCTCCGGAGAGACAACGGTGGCTAAAAGCTTGCCCTCCACGCACCATAAGCTTGGCCAGCACCTATAAAAAGACCTCCGACCCTCTGTTAAATCTCTCAGACTTGTCTTGGTGGTAGAATCCTCCAAAATTCTTCTCTCCTCTCTTCGGCCAATAAACCCGCAAGCTCTGGCGATTACCTCTCCTCCTTCTCGTCGCTCTGTTGCCATACCAGCAGCAGAGTCTACTCCGCCTCATCTTCCCGCGCTGTGCCGCACCAAGCGCACACTTCCCTGACCTCCTCCTCGTCGCCGTTATCTCCCTTAGGGTTATCTTCTTCGACGACAGCACAAACGAGCCATCTGACTCCGCTACCCCTTTCTCTCCCAACAGTTCAGATAAGTTCCCCATCTTCCACTCTTTCATTTCCCTCACTTTATTTCACACAATCGACCCTCGACCATCCCTGTCCACCGCCACCTTCCTCATCTCCAGCCACCCTCCGACGAGATGCTCCCGTCGCTCCGCAGCCCTACACATCTCGCCGACCATCGCATAACCTCTGCCTCACCTCACTGAGCACCCTCCACTCATCCACAGCCCCGCGACACCACCACAACATCCCCCCGAACACACCCACCCGTCCAGCCACAAAGCGACCTAGGCACTCACACCTAGGCCGCCCCACGGCCTGCCACATAGCTCCTCACCTTCGCCGTGACACGGCGAAGGTCCCCCGGTGATCTGATTAGGCCGCGAGGCAATTTTTGTGTCAGACAGATCTCAAGCTCCGGCCGCCATTGACGACAACTCGAGGAAGCTCCACACTTGATCCAGTTCGCAGAACTGCAGATTTCCAGGTGCTGCCAACTTGGGAAGGTCTTGCGAAGGTAGCTGACCCAGCAAGTGAAGCCGACAAAGCCTGCAGTTGAGGGAATTGAAGGCGCGGTCTGCTGCGGGCGCGTGAGGGAAAGCAATGGGCTTTAGTCCCACATCGGTAAGTCACGACGCACACATATCTTTTATATTGATTTCGTCATATAGGCCGGTTGCCTCCAGTCACACTTGGGGTGAGGTCCCTCACCTAACCACTGCGCCTCGTCCGCGAGTTCACTACGCGGATCTGGCACGACCCGACCCGACCCTGTCCTGAGCACACCTCGCACACCACCGTCACGCCGGTGCGCCTGGTCCCGGGTGCGCGATCCGACCAGTTTACCCGGCTCTGGGAGAGCATGCTGAGAGTGGTTTAAACGAGAGAGAGAGAGACGTGCGGGTAGAGGGTTAGGTTTTGCTGTGCATAGTTGTGTGCAGGATGCAGGGACTTAGCCGCTGCAAGCAGAGGAAGAAAGGCAAGGCAGAAAAGAAGAAGAAACGCCAAGGGGAAACAGAAGAAAGAAGGAAGGAGGCTCTGCAGCCAAGAAGAAAGGCAAGGAAGTTCTGCCGAGGAAGAAGAGAGGCAAGGCAGAGAAGAAGAAGCAAGGCCAAGGAGAACAGAACTGAAGAAGAAGACAAGGGGCAGACAAAGATTCAAGAAGGCAAAAAGAAAAGAAAAGAAATAAAGAGAAACAGAAGCAGACAGGGAAGAGAAGAGAAGGAGCTCTATTTTAAGACGTCTGATATTGTATCAGACGTCCATTTTTTGTTCCCTTTAAGCAATTTCTTTTTATATCACTCTCATTGAACTAGTCATTTATTCTCATTTAAAAAGTAGTGTTCTCAAGTTTTGGAAGTACTTAGATTGCTCCCTGTATTCTACCTTGGATACTCTGATTTTCGAGTTATAAATCTTTATTTGTTTTCGCGGAAAGTTTGTCTATATTACAACGCAATAATTGTTAAAACACGATCCAGCCGCGTCAACAGGCGGCCCCTCCCCCACAAAACCAAATGGACACCCTAATAAAGATGATGCTTGAAATGAACCAGAAACATCAGGAGGAAATGACTTTAGTAAAGGAACAGTTAAGCCAGCTGCTGGATTGTAAACAACAAGGATCCCTGCCTTCCCAGCCACAATCGAACCCGCGAAACATGATTAACAGAGGCCCCAATTTGCAAGGGTTCCAAGGCAATCCCGGGCAGGCTCACATGGTCCAGTCAGCCCCACAAACACCCCCTGTGTTTGGTGCTTCTTCGTCCTCGTCTTCTCAAGGATCAACCCATGGTCCCAATGCCTCTGCAAATGCGATAACCTTGAGAAGCGGCACCAAAACCCAAGATCCCAAATGGCTGATTCTTCCTGAGACTTCACCTTCTGAAACACCTGACTCAGAAGGGGCACTGGAAAAACCCAAGGATCCAGAAATATATCCTATCCATGGTCAGACACCATATCCTGAGGCCTTGGAGACAATCAAGAAGAAGAAAGGTGTTGTGGAAACTAAGGAGCTTTTAGAGATCTTTAAGCAGGTTCAGATTAATATTCCGCTCCTCAAAGCCGTCAAACACATTCTGACTTACGCCAAGTTTCTAAAGGATGCCTGTACACCCAAACGTAAGCCAAGACCTCAAGCACCTAGGAAGATTGTGCTCTCAGAGCAAGCAAGTTCTGTAATATCAAGCAACCTTTCGCTCAAGCGAACTAACCCAGAGCACCCCTGATATCATGCAATATCGGGGACATAACATTTGATAGAGCGCTCCTGGACCTAGCTGCTTCCATCAATCTAATTCCGACAACCCTGTACCACCAATTTGGATTCGGAGAGTTGACACCCACACCTGTTACCATCCAATTGGCTGATAGATCTGTGAAAACCTCAAAGGGGGTTGTTGAGGACATTATTGTGCGGGTCAAGGACTTCTATTTCCTGGTCAACTTTTTGGTGCTCGACATGGAAGTCCCTGAACATCTGCAGGACACACCCATCATCCTAGGAAGACCCTTCTTAGCTACGGCTAAGGCAAACATCGATTGTGACACGGGATGCATGGAAATCGCCTTCGAAGACAAGAAAATGCAGTTGGATATCTTCCGGGTGACCAAGTTTTTTGATTGCTACTGTATCGAGGAACATGATCCCGTGGAACCTTTGGTCGAGGAATGCCTCACCCTTAGTTCTGTCTCGAACTACCAATCCTATAACAACTGTTCTGACCCATCACCATCAACCAACACCATTCGAGGAAATTGATGTTGATCAACTCCCACCTTTCCCCTTTCCATCAAACATTGTTCCACCCACACCTGAACTAAAGTCGCTACCCAAGAATCTCAAGTATGTCTTCCTGGGACTTGACCAGACCTTCCCCGTAATTATCAATGCCAACCTAATTAGGGATCAGGAACTTAGATTGACAGCAACCCTATCAGAACATAGGGCTACCATTAGCTGGACTATTTCAGATCTAAGAGGAATTAGCCCCACCTATTGTACCCACAAGATCTACCTAGAAGATGGGGAACGACTGATGTAAACACATTTACACTACTTAAGATGTCTATTTATGCATGTTCTTAAGCATAGGATTGCATTGCATGATATAAATATTGCATAACATGCATCATCTTGCATTTAGAGTAGTTTGAATAAAATGGAGGTTAATTATCTCCGTTTATGTGCTTGGACAGGGTAAACTTTTTATCAGGGCCTCGGATCGAAGATCCAACCGTACAGATATGATCAGGGCGACGATTGGAGTTCAACAACTCCAAGATCGCCCTAATCAGGCATCTGTAGCATCAAATAGTGATCGGGGAACCCTAGAAGATCAAGGGCCAAGATGGTGTAAATCCGCATTTCAAATGACAAATCCGACCGCACGGATGAATTCGGATCGACAATCGCAGCCTAGCGACGCAAAAATCGAGACAATCCGACACCCGTGGCACCATCTACAATATCCAGAAGATGGCGACCGCCCAAATGCCCGCACGCAACCACTGAAGTCCCCCGCATCCGCCCCTCTCCGCTGTTGGATCTCGATCCAATGGTTGTGAACGGCTGCGCCTCAAATCATCCGCACGACCATCCGCGCTCCGTAGTGCAACGGTCGCGAGGTGCTCCGCGTTCACAAGACGCGAGTTCGACTCGCGATCTGCGGGTGCGCGCGATTAAAGGCGACCGCCCGATCGGCTGTGGGTAGCTCAGATCTTCCAATAGCGCCCACGTGCTATTTCACGCAAGGCGAGGACACGCCGTCGAACGCGGGTGGGCGTGCAGCGAGGAGCGGGGGAGGCGCATCTTAAGCCATCCGATCTCGCGATCGGACGACTGAGATTCGTTGAACGTGCGGATGCGTTGAGAGCGAGCAACCGAGCAAGCGCGCGTGGGGAGCGGCCACTACGCCCATGTTGGGGCTTTAGCGACAGTTTTATCCATCACTAAAGACCCCTTATTTAATGTTTTAAAGATGTAATGACCAATTTGCCCCCACTCCTTGCAATTATAAAAGGAGACCCCCTCCACATGAAATTCTCATCCCTTCTCTTCTCTACCTCTCCAAAGCTCAAGAGAAGCTTGTCCCACACCCAGGATGCTTCTTGCGAGATAAAGTCCAAATTTTCGACCCCCTTTGGAAGTGGATCCCGCAACGACGACAACGTGCTGCTCCGTTCCCGTTCTTTTGCTTCGTCCTCCTTCGTCCTGCTTCATCCTCCTTTGTCCAGGCAATGTCCTCCAATCGACCATCGAGGAGGATAACTTCTCTCTCCCATTCTTCTTTATAGCTTTTCTAGTGTAGAATTTTCCTGCTTTCTAGAGTAGTTCTGCTCATCCTCCAAGCGATCATCGAGGAGGACATTTCTCCCTCCATTCTTTTAATGCTTTCTATAGTAAATTTATTGCTTTCTAGTGTAATTGTTTTATGCTTTCTAGTTGTAATAGTGAAATGAACAATCTCCTTAATGATAAATTCCCTATTTATTCTACATCTCATTTTGATTTCTATGTGTAATATTCTCTCTCTCTCTTACTCTCTCTCTCTCTTCTATTTATTGTAAATAGTTAGATAGTTTTAAATTGAATTACTTCGTGACAAATAAAAAGAAACACGTAGTTTTTTAAATCAAACTTCCGCCTCCCTGTGTTCGACCCGGAATTTTCATTTCGGTATAAATTTTATTTATTGAACACGAGTTCTTCGCTTTCAAACTACAATGACAGGTTTTTCAAAACCAAACACATTAGCGTAGCAATTCGTAAGTTCAACATTTTGGCGCCGTTGCTGGGTAGGCGACGCTCTTTGATTTTTCTTCGTGTTTTCTAACTTACAAATCATTTACCTCACTTCTCTCCTTTCTTATTATGATTGCAGGTACCCTTTCGAGATAAGCAACAGCGGTAGATTTTAGTAAAATGCTGTGAAATGTTCTGTAAGTTATCCCCCACCTCCCACCCATTAGATTTCATTTCACCACATAATAACACAAACATCAATCAACCTAGGTGTTCTTATAAACTCTAAGGTTAGATTATTTGTTGTTTGACATCCATACTCACCCCAGCCCCCACATTAAAAGAAAAAATTAAAAAAAAAAATCTCACAGAGGTACAAAACCTCATCTGATTTTCGAACTCAACCGGTAAACCGATCTTTGGAGCCGGTACACACATCCAAATACATAATTGAGTAGAAATTAGATTAGGTAATCATTTGTGTGCCTATTCAAGTGGTGCAACAGGCCAATTGTTTGAGTTGATTGGGCCGCACCACTTCAATTAAAATCAACTCATCAAGTAGTTGCCACTTAGATTCAACTCTTAGGGATTTACCAGGCACTCCACATTCTTTTTAAGCTTCAAAGGAAAGCATTTTCATCTGTGCTTTCAAAACCTGGTGTGACAACGAAACTTGTTTGAAAATGCCTAAAGTTGAATCCTAAAAGCTACCAAGCAAGATTTGAACCTTAAAATTCACCACATCAAAAATAATCTTGCTTGAAAACCATTGGTTATACACGCGCACGCAAATCAATCAATCATTAAGGGCACAACCCATTTAAAGGGCCCATCACATTCCAAAGCACATTCAAACCTAGCCCTAAATAAAATAGAGTAGACGTTGGCCTTAAGGATTGGACTCGCTCTTCAGAGCCCAGAACGAGATTATTTTCGATGAGTCTATTTCTACTGTTCAATCTGATGTCTAGTTAGGGGAGCAGAATCAAACGATCGCGGCTGGGGGGTACACTAGGAATCGAAGGCGCAAGCCGAAGGAAGAACCTTCTCCCCAGTCCCTCCTTCTAACTGGTTGGATTGAACAGACAGAAGTAGATCAAATCTTTCCTTTATCTCAAGATAGGTTTTGGGAGTCTGTAGGTCTATAGGCTAACCCACTTAAGGGCAGGTTTGATTGTTTATATTGCAGGGCGCCTTTCTTCCTCCCGTGTCTCATGAATCATTCCATGTATTACACGCATTCCCTCTCTTTCCCTCCTGTTGTGAATTATCCTCAACATGACGATTATCCCGACTCGTACTGTAATCAACCATCAGTTAGTTGGGATAACTCGGATTGGGGATACAGTTCCGGACCTCTGTGTTTAGGGTCTAGCCCTAAACACTTTGATTCTGATTTCTATCCTTCTCAGAACCACATCAATTATAGATCGTCAACCTTTCATGAATAACCTAATACGATCTACAATCAAGAAGGATACACTGATTTTTACCCATCCTCTGATTACACTGCCTTTAGGTCATCACCACCTTTTGAACAATCTGAAATGACCTATTATTAGGAAGGGTATAACGAATCTCAATTCGTTAATTCCCCTGCATTAACCCCAAACTCGCCCAACCCTGAACCAACTCATTCGGTTCAGGGTAATCAGGTTCAAGATAAGGTTTTGGCTAACTTGAGGAATATCATTCAATCTTTAGAAGTTCAGCTGATACCTTGCATTGAGAGATTGGAGCCCCTGATTAAAATGATTGATGATTTGAACAAGCCTTTGTTGGATTGGCTCCAGGATGTTAAGGATAAGAACCCGGGTGAGTTTCTACTTGGGAAATTAACGAAATTGAGGATGAGATTCGTGGTTGCTTTGATTCAATCATGGGATGATTCCCAGGATGAACCCTCTTCAGGAAAGCCAATGACAGAACCCGCTCAGGCACCTGTTGGGGGGACACGTGTTACTTGGCTGACCAGATCGAATTAAAGCAACCAATTAAGGATGACCTGATTTCTTCACCTAAGATCCCTGAGCCGAGGTACGAGGAAACGTATATCTCCTTGGAACAGAAAGTGACAGATGATTTTGGGACATATATTGATACGGAACCTGATTTCTTTGATGGTGAAGATTCAAGTTGCGAAGTTTCACGCGAGTTTTCTGAATACGATTTCTGTGAGACGATTAGGCCTGAGGAATCTGATAAATCATTTGATAGCCCAATAACTGAGAAAACTGATCTTATTAGGGAACACATTGCGAATCCAGAATCGCATTTTCTGGAGGGTTCAATTCAATGCCCTGATTGTCAGTTACACCCCATTGAGCTTATCGATAATTCTGTTTCTGAGATAATTAAACCCAAGTCAATTCTGATTCTGCCACATCATTTAGACTTAGAGATTTCAGACGGGGTGATTAACATGCAAGAGGTCTCAGAATTTAACATTCTGAATGAGGAGGATAGGAGCTTGGAAGTTCTGATTTGGGAAGTTAACTTTGGAGGAAATGGAAGATTGAGTCGAAGGGTTCCTTTTAAGCTGAAACCATCAAATCAGAACCCTTACGACATTTGTTTTGAGGATGTCAAACCCAAGCATACATTCAACGATTATCCTTTTGAGCTTGAATTCTCTGTAACCCGACTTTTTGGTCTTGGGTTGCATCCTCATAAATCGCAGGCCCGACCCCTCTTGCATTCTGATTTTAGGTTTTGGGTAATTTTTATCCAGAACCTAAGATATTCTCGATTATGGGGTATGGGTCTCCACCACAATCTGATCCACATCTGTGGACATCTACTGACAGGTCAGAGGATCTTCTGATTATTCTGATTCTGACCTACACTTGTGAATTCTTCATTTCTCTTCTTTGTATAGTGTGCCTAGCTGAAGGCACTAAACTCAACACATATACAGTTCTTTTTAGTTTTCATCTCGGAGCGGACCTGACATTCACTCAATTTAGGTGCTTTCTACGCTTTTCCACGTTATTTTATGTCTTTTTAATACAATGAGGACATTGCATTAGATAGGCATTGGGGGGTGGATATTCATCTCTGAATTCATTTGTCAGCTCCATAGATTTGTTTTATTTTCTTTTATTAAAAAAAAATCGGAATTAGGAAAGAGAACTTGGGTTTAAGAAAATTTTCAATCTTAGGAAATACTACATTATGATTTGAACACAAAGACCCTTCAGGTCTTTGGATTTAATCAGCCCGTGTATCCACTAAAATGTGGATTTGTTTTTCGAGTTCTCGCCAACTTGAATTTTATTTTAATTGGAGTGAATAAGTTTGGGTGATAAGTACACGACTTATCAACCCGTCCTCTGATTTGAGGGAATTTTGAGTTTCTAGCATCTACACACTATCTTATCACTGACTCGTTGTTCGGTGATTTTAACGAAAATTGGGTAGCTAATAAACCTTCTAGGGTGATATGGCTGACAAGTTATCGTGGGTAACAGCCCATAGGTAGGTTATCCAGAGCCCAGTCACTGGACCTTTCTTTTCTTTTTTTTTCCTGCCCTTAGGTAAATCTTAGACCAGGGAAGCCACCTACTTTAAAAACAAAAATCAAAAAGAAAAGGAGAAAAGAAAAAAAGAAATAAACCACACTTCTAGCACGAGTATGGCTGGCAAGTTGTCGGTGGTAACAGCTCATCGACCGATTGTATAGAACCCAACTCAATAAATGCACTAAAAATTCCCAAAACACTTAGGAAGAAGTAGAATAAATCGGGGAGATATGCACTGGATTCACCCTTGTGTTGATCCCGTAAAAAAATAAAAGTAGGGAGAAAGCTACCGGTTGTAAAGATACACCTTTAGGCAGAATTTTTTTGAGGTCACCTAGAGGCGTAGAAATCCAAAGTCCGTTTTAATTGCCGGTCAACGAGTCTATCACATTCACAATAAGATACTTAAAACTTAGGGTTCTCATCAAATCTTGGGTGAGTTGAATGGTCGTAGAAAGCCACTCTTAAACCCTAAAATTGGAAAATTCAAAAAAAAAAATTAGAAAAGAGAAAAAGAAATTTTTCTTTGAATAAGGCGAGGGCTTGAGGCGGTCTGCATTTTGGCAGATACTCGGACACTGTTGTGTTTTTGAAAGTTCAGATTTTAAGTGGACAATTTTTTAATGATTGAAAATAACTTATGCCCAAATAATCCAACCTAATTCTTTTATAAATAGCATATAATTTTTGCTAGGGACTAGCAAAAGATAGGCATGGGGGTATGATGTAAACACATTTACATTACTTAAGTTGTCTATTTATGCATGTTCTTAAGCATAGGATTGCATTGCATGATATAAATATTGCATAACATGCATCATGTTGCATTAGAGCAGTTTGAATAAAATGGAGGTTAATTGTCTCCTTTTATGTGCTTGGACAGGACAAACGTTTTATCAGGGCCTCAGATCGAAGATCCAACCATACAGATGTGATCAGGACGACGATTGGAGTTCAACAACTCCAAGATCGCCCTAATCAGGCATCTGTAGCATCACATAGTGACCGGGGAACCCTAGAAGATCAAGGGCCAAGATGGTGTAAATCCACACTTCAAATGACAAATCCAACCGCACGGATGAATTCGGATCGACGATCGCAGCCTAACGATGCAAAAATCGAGTCAATCCGACACCAGTGGCACCATCTACAACATCCAGAAGATGGACGGCCAAGATGGTGCCACGTGGCGCCATCTCGGTCGCCCAAACGCCTGCACGCAACCGCTGAAGTCCCCCACATTCGCATCCGCATGGGCAAGAAAAAAAAAAAAAGAAAGGTCCAGTGACTGGGCTCTGGACAATCTACCTATGGGCTGTTACCCACGATAACTTGCCAACCATATCACCCTAAAAGGTTCATTAGCTACCCAATTTTCGTTAAAATCGCCGAACAATGAGTCAGTGACAAGATAGTTTGTAGATGCTAGAAACTCAAAATTCCCTCAAATCAGAGGGTGGGTTGATAAGACGTGTACTTATCACCCAAACTTATTTACTCCAATTAAAATAAAATTCAGGTTGGCGAGAACTCGAAAAACAAATCCACATTTTAGTGGATACACAGGCTGATTAAATCCAAAGACCTGAAGGGTCTTTGTGTTCAAATCATAATGTAGTATTTCCTAAGATTGAAAATTTTCTTAAACCCAAGTTCTCTTTCCTAATTCCGAAATTTTTTTTTTAATAAAAGAAAATAAAATAAATCTCTGGAGCTAACGAATGAATTCAAAGATGAATATCCACCCCCCCATTCCTATCTAATGCAATGTCCTCATTGTATAAAAAAGACATAAAATAGAGTGGAAAAGCGTAGAAAGCACCTGAATTGCATGAATGTCAGGTCCGCTCCGAGATGAAAACTAAAAAGAACTGTATATGTGCTGAGTTTAGTGCCTTCAGCTAGGCACACTGTACAAAGAAGAGAAATGAAGAATTTACAGGTGCAGGTCAGAATCAGAATAAACAAAAGAATCCTCTTACCTGTCAGTAGATGTCCACAGATGTGGACCAGATTGTGGTGCAGACCCATATCCCATAATCGAGAATATCTTAGGTTTTGGATAAAAATTATCCAAAACCTAAAATCAGAATGCAAGAGGGGTCGGGCCTGCGATTTACGAGGATGCAACCCAAGACCAAAAAGTCGGGTTACAGAGAATTCAAGCTCAAAAGGATAATCGTTGAATGTGTGCTTGGGTTTGACATCCTCAAAGCAAATGTCGTAAGGGTTCTGATTTGATGGTTTCAGCTTAAAAGGAACCCTTCGACTCAATCTTCCATTTCCTACAAAGTTAACTTCCCAACTCAGAACTTCCCAGCTCCTATCCTCCTCATTCAGAATGTTAAATTCCGAGACCTCTTGCATGTTAATCACCCCATCTGAAATCTCCAAGTCTAAATGATGTGGCAGAATCAGAATTGACTTAGGTCTAATTATCTCAGAAACAGAATTATCGATAAGCTCAACGAGGTGTAACTGATAATCAGGGCATTGAATTGAATCCTCCAGAAAATGTGATTCTGGATCCGTAATGTGTGCCCTAATAAGATCAGTTTCCACAGTTATTGGGCTATCAAATGATCTATCAGATTCCTCAGGCCCAATCGTCTCACAAAAATCGTTTTCAGAAAACTCGCGTGAGACTTCGCAACTTGAATCTTCACCATCAAAGAAATCATGATCCATATCAATGTATGTCCCAAAATCATTTGTCATTTCCTGTTCCAAGGAGACATACGTTTCCTCGTACCCCAGCTTAAGGATCTTAGGTGAAGAAATCAGATTATTCTTAATTGGTTGCTTTAATTCAATCTGGTTAGCCTCGTAACACGTGTCCCCCCCAACAGGTGCCTGAGCGGGTTCTATCATTGGCTTTCCTGAAGAGGGTTCATCCTGGGAATCATCCCATGATTGAATCAAAGCAACCACGAATCTCATCCTCAATTTCGCTAATTTTCCAAGTAGAAACTCACCCGGGTTCTTATCCTTAACATCCAAGAGCCAATCCAACAACGACTTGTTCAAATCATTAATCATTTCAATCAGGGGCCCCAATCTATCAATGCAAGGTATCGGCTGAACTCCTAAAGATTGAATGATATTCCTAAAGTTAGCCAGAACCTTATCTTGAACCTGGTTAACCTGAACCAAATGGGTTGGTTCAGGGTTGGGCGGGTTTGGGGTCAATGCAAGGGAATTAACGAATTGAGATTTGCCATACCCTTCCTAATAATAGGTCATTTCAGATTGTTCAAAAGGTGGTGATGACCTATAGACAGTGTAATCAGAGGATGGGTAAGGATCAGTGTATCCTTCTTGATTGCAGATCGTACTAGGTTGTGCATAATAGGTTGACGATCTATAATCGATGTGGCTCTGAGAAGGATAAAAATCACAATCAAAGTGTTCAGGGTTAGACCCTAAACACGGAGGTCCGGAACTGTATCCCTAATCCAAGTTATCCCAACTAACAGATGGTTGATTACAGTACGAGTCGGAATAATCGTCATGTTGAGGATAATTCAAAACAGGAGGGAAAGAGCGGGAATGCGAGTAATATGTGGAAGGATTCATGAGAACTGGGAGGAAGAAAGGTGCCCTACAATACAAACAATCAAACCTGTCCTTAAGTAGGTTAGCCTACAGATCTTCAGACTCCCAAAACCCCTCTTGAGATAGAGAAACGATTTAATCTACTTCTATCTGTTCAATCCAACCAGTTAGAAGGAGGGACTAGGGAAAAGGTTCTCCCTTCGGCTTGCCCCTCTGGTTCCTAGTGTACCCCCTAGTCGCGATCGTTTGATTCTGCTCCCCTAGCTAGACATCAGATTGAATAGAAGAAACAGACTAATCGAAAATAATCTCGTTCTGGGCTCTGAAGATCGAGTCCAATTCTTAAGGCTAACGTCTACTCTGTTTTCTTTAGGGCTAGGTTTGAATGTGCTTTGGAATGTGATGGGCCCTTTAAATGGGTTGTGCCCTTAATGATTGATTGATTTGCGTGTGCGTGCACAACCAATGGTTTTCAAGCAAGATTATTTTTGATGTGGTGAATTTTAAGGTTCAAATCTTGCTTGGTAGCTTTTAGGGTTCAACTTTAAGCGTTTTCAAACAAGTTTCGTTGGCACACCAGGTTTTGAAAGCACAGATGAAAATGCTTTCCTTTGAAGCTTAAAAAGAATGTGGAGTGCCTGGTAAATCCCTAAGAGTTGAGCCTAATTGGCAGCTACTTGATGAGTTGATTTTATTTGAAGTGGTGCGGCCCAATCAACTCAAACAATTGGCCTGTTGCACCACTTAATTGGGCACACAAATGTTTACCTAATCTGATTTCTACTCAATTATGTATTTGGATGTGTGTATCGGCTCCAAAGATCGGTTTATCGGTTGAGTTTGAAAATCAGACGAGGTTGTGTACCTTTGTGATATTTTTTTTAATTTTTTTTTTAATGTGGGGGTTGGAGCAGGTGTGGGTGTCAAACAACAAACAATCTAACCTTAGAGTTTATAAGAACACCTAGGTTGATTGATGTTTGAATTATTATGTTGTGGAATGAAATCTAATGGGTGGGAGGTGAGGGATAACACACAGAACCTTCCACAGCACTTTTCTCCGATCTACCGCTTTTGCCTGTCTCGAAAGAGTACCTGCAATTACAATAAGAAAGGAGAAAAGTGAGGTAAATGATTTGTAAGTTACAAAACATGAAGAGAAATCAAAGATCGTCGCCTCCCCGACAACGGCGCCAAAATGTTGAACGTACGAATTGCTACGCTAACGTGTTAGGTCTTAGAAAACCTATCGTTGTAGTTTGAAAGCGAAGAACTCGTGTTCAACAAATAAAATTTATACCAAAATTGAAATTCTGGGTCGAACACAGAGAGGCGGACATTTGATTTAAAAACTACGCGTTTGTTTTTATTTGTCACAAAGTAATTCAATTTAAAACTATCTAATTATTTACAATAAATAGAAGAGAGAGAGAGTAAGAGAGAGAGAATATTACAAACAGAAATCAAAACGAGATGTAGAATAAACAGGGAATTCATCATTAAGGAGATTATTTGTTTCACTATTACAATTAGAAAGCATAAAACAATTACACTAGAAAGCGATAAATTTACTCTAGAAAGCATTAAAACAATGGAGGGAGAAATGTCCTCCTCGACGATCACTTGGAGACGAGCAGAACTACTCTAGAAAGCAGTAAATCTATACTAGAAAGCAGTAAAAAGAATAGGGAGAGAAATATCCTTCTCGACGGTCGCTTGGAGGACGAGCCAAACGGGACGACGCCTGGACGAAGGAGGACGAAGCAAAAGAACGGGAATGGGGCAGCACGTTGTCATCGTCGCGGGATCCACTTCCGACTGGGGACGAAAATTTAGACTTTATCTCGCGAGAAGCATCCCGGGTGTGGGACAAGCTTCTCTTGAGCTTTGGAGAGGTAGAGAAGAGAAGGAAGGGATGAGAATTTCATGTGGAGGGGGCCTCCTTTTATAGTTGCAAGGAGTGGGGGCGAATTGGTCATTACATCTTTAAAACATTAAATAAGGGGTCTTTAGTGACGGATAAAACCGTCAATAAAGCCACAACGAGGGCGTAGTGGCTGCTGCCCACGTGCGCCCGCTCGTCTGCTCGCTCTCAACGCATGCCACACGTTCAGCTGTCCACAGCCGTTCGATCGCGAGATCAGACGGCCCAAATCGCGCCTTCGCCCACTCACTGCGCGCCCGCCCCAACGCGTGCGATGTCGCGTGAGGCACGAACGTGCAATAGCACGTCAACGCTATTAAGCGCGGACGGCCACTCGATCAAGATCCGACGCTTGCCTACGCCCTTCGCCTGCTAGCTGTGGCTCGATCCCGCGTCTTGTGAACGCGCAGCGCCTTGCGACCGCTGCGCTACAGAGCGCGGATGGTCGTGCGGACGATTTGAGGCACATGCATTCACAGCTGTTGGATCGAGATCCAACGGTGGAGAGGGGCGAATGCGGAGGCTTTGGCGGTTGCATGCGGGCGATTGGGCGGCCGAGATGGCACCACGTGGCGCCATCTTGGCCGTCCATCTTCTGGATGTTGTAGATGGTGCCACAGGTGTCGGATTGACTCGATTTTTGCGTCGTTAGGTTGCAATCGTCGATCCGAATCCATTCGTGCGGTCAGATTTGTCATTTGAAGTGCAGATTTACACCATCCTGGCCCTTGATCTTCTAGGATTCCCCAGTCACTATCTGATGCTACAGATGCCTGATTAGGGCGATCTTGGAGTCGTTTAACTCCAATCGTTGCCTTGATCACATCTGTACTGTTGGATCTTCGATCCGAGGCCTTGATAAAAAGTTTGCCCTGTCCAAGCACATAAAAGGAGACAATTAACCTCCATTTTATTCAAACTACTCTAAATGCAAGATGATGCATGTTATGCAATATTTATATCATGCAATGCAATCCTATGCTTAAGAACATGCGTAAATAGACATCTTAAGTAATGTAAATGTGTTTACATCAAGACCACATTCACTTGCCCGTACGGCATGTTTGCATTCCGTCATTTGCCGTTCAGGTTATGCAACGCACTCGCTACCTTTCAGCGTTGCTTGCTAGCCATTTTTTCAGAAATGGTGGGTGAATACTTGGAGGTCTTTATGGATAATTTCTCTATATTTGGGAATTCATTCGACCACTGTTTGAGCAACTTGGAGAAAATCTTGAAACGATGTATCGAGGTTAATTTGGTGTTAAGTTGGGAAAAGAGTGATTTCATGGTTCAAGAAGGAATCGTCCTCGGTCACATCGTATCACATAGGGGCATTGAGGTGGATCGGGCTAAAGTTGATTTGATTTCCAAACTTCCTCCGCCTAGCTCAGTCCGGCAGATCCGTTCGTTCCTTGGACATGTTGGCTTCTACCAAAGGTTCATCAAAGACTTCTCCAAGCTTTCCAAACCCTTAACCGACCTTCTAGCCAATGACGCCCTATTCCACATGACCTCTGATTGCATCCAACCATACCGCACCCTCCGGGACTTAGTCTCCTCAGCACCTGTACTTCAGCCCCTGGATTGGTCCCAAGACTTTGAGATCATGTGTGATGCATCAGATTTTGCCATAGGCGTCGTCCTGGGACAAAGACAAGACAAGAAACCCGTTGTGATCTACTATGCGAGCAAGACGTTGGACGAGGCCCAACGAAATTATACAGTCATAGAGAAAGAACTGCTCGCTGTAGTTTTTGGACTTGAAAAGTTTTGATCTTACCTTCTGGGATCCCACGTGACCATCTATACGGGCCATTCAGCCATCGGACACCTATTGGCTAAAAAGGATGCGAAGCCCAGGCTCATCAGATGGATCCTTCTCTTGCAGGAATTTGACCTGGAAATCCGTGACAAAGCCGGATCAAAGAATGTGGTAGCTGACCACCTATCCAGACTCCACCCAGACCACATTGGGCCCTCCCTGCCTTTATCGGACACCTTTCCCAATGAACACATTCTGGCTGTGCAAGACAAGAAACTGCCTTGGTATGCTGACTATGTCAACTACCTGGTTGTAAGACAAACCCTACACAGCTGGTCCAGATAGCAACGGGACAAGTTCTTGGTCGAGGCCAAGCATTATTTCTGGGATGATCCCATGTTGTTTCACCTCTGTGCCGACCAGATCATCAGGAGGTGTATCCCTGAGGATGAAGTTCAGAGTGTGCTATCTTTTTGTCACGACCAAGCTTGTGGTGGCCACTTCTCAAGAAAGAAAATGGCTGCAAAGATTCTGCAGTCCGGATTTTACTAGCCTTCCTTATTTAAGGATGCACACAAATTTGCTAAGACTTGCTCTCGCTGCCAAACTCTGCGGACCCTGACCAGAAAAGATATGATGCCCCTCCAGCCCATTTTGATTGTCGAGATCTTCGACATTTGGGGTATTGATTTTATGGGCCCATTCCCACCATCCAACGGCTTTGAGTATATCTTAGTCTCGGTAAACTATGTCTCTAAATGGATTGAAGCCGTCGCCACCTGTAGATGCGATCATAAGGCTGTCATGGACTTTGTTAAGCAGAACATCTTTTCCCGATTTGGAATACCAAAGGCCATGATAAGTTATGGTGGAAGTCATTTTATCCACACCCAATTCCGTGCCCTACTTAGAAAATACGGGGTCAACCACCGCATTGCTACCCTGTATCATTCGCAAACAAATGGGTAGATTGAGGTCTCAAACAGGCAGATCAAGAATATTCTATAGAAGACTGTGAGACCAGATAGGAAGGATTGGTCCGCACAACTGGATGATGCCCTGTGGGCATACCGGACCACTTTCAAGACCCCGATCGGCATGTCACCTTATCTCCTGGTCTTTGGCAAAGCTTGCCACCTTCCTGTCGAGTTGGAACACCGGGCTTACTGGGTCGTCAAGCAGTGTAACATGGATCCCCAGTTAGCCGGTGCGTAGAGGACGCTCCAACTCTCCGAGCTTGAGGAAATTCGTCGGGAAGCTTTTGAGAATAGTCGGCTATACAAGGAGAAAATGAAAGCCGTCCACGACCGACTCATTCATAGAAAAACCTTCGAGCCTAATCAACAAGTTTGGCTTTTTGATGCCCATTTAAAACTCTTTCCAGGGAAGCTCAGGTCCAAGTGGACAAGACCATTTAAGGTAATCAAGCCCTACTCCAATGGGGCAGTTGAAATCGCTGATCTGAACACTGGACACACTTTCACAGTCAATGGCCAAAGATTGAAACACTTCCTCACCCAGGTTCCCCCGAAGGAGGTTGTACCCTCATTGAGGGATGACACGAAGCACTGCCCAGCTGGAAGCAGTAAACTCAGTGCTTCCTGGGAGGCAACCCAAAAGATTCAGACTGATTTGGTATTTTACTTCACTCAGGTAATATCTTTTTGACTCCTGTGCATCCATGTATTTGTCAATGAGGACATTGTCCAACTTAAGCAAGGGGGGTGGTAAATTGCATGATTCTTAGTTCATTTACTCAGTCTGAATAGAATAAAATAAAATAAAATTGAAAAAAAAATTTGAATTTAAGAAGAAAAACTTAGGCATTAGAAATTTGTAAATAGTGGAAAATAATACAGAAAGAACCTGAACAATTAGACTTTTCAGGCCTTCAGGCTTAATCAGCCCTCGTGTTTGTTAAAATATGGATTTAGCTTCAAATCCTTGTAACCTTAATCTATTCTAATCCACCAACTAAATAAGGTGATAAGTATATGACTTATCAACTCACCCTCTAACTCAAAAGGACTTTTAGTCTAAGCATTTACACACATTTTTTGCACAGACTTACTCCTCGGAGATTCTAACAGAAATTGGGTAGCTAATGAACTTTTTAGGGTGGTATGTGGTGGCTACCTTCCTCTATAGTTTTATTATTTCGTCGTAGTATAGTATAGAGAGGTGATTACCAGTTTAATACAATTTGTTACTCGGAAATAAAGAGTTCCCGAGGTCGAACTCAGGGAGCAAGTTGTATTCTAGGGGTACAAGTTTCTTTTACAAAAATAAAGAAAGAGAGAGAGAGAGAATTTGTTGGCTTTTCTTCTTTTCTCTTTGCTTCTCCTCTTCTTCCTTCTCAGATCTTCTGCTCTCTTCTTTTGTTCTTCTTCTTTATCTGCAGTGGTGATGTTCTTCTTCTTGTTCTTTCTTTCTTCTTTTCCTTTCTTCTGCAGAGCGGTCCTGTTCTTCTTCTTCTTTCTTTCTTCTTTTCCTTTCTTCAGATCTTCTTCTCATGCTCTTCTTCTTCTGCAGAGTCTTCACTTGGCCTCTCTGTGTTCCTCCTCTACCTCGCCTTCCTTCTCCTTCTTTGCCTTCAGGACGTCGTCTGATTTTCCAATCAGACGACTTAAACCGCCGCTGCTACAGTGCCGCTCGGTGCTCCTTCCTTCAGCTTTCGTCGTCCTTCTTCTCTGGTTCTTCTTCTTCACCTGTGCCTGCAAACTTGCACCGCTTGATCAGAGAGGGGCAAAACCTATCTCTACCCTCCCCCGCGTCTCTCTCTCACAGAATCTGCTCTTAGGAAAGCTCTCTTAGAGCTGCCGGGTTACCGGGTACGGGTCGCGCCCGGGTCCAGGCCCACCGGCGTGCGTGGTGGGAGAGGAGTGCAGGTCAGTCTAAGTTGGGTCGGGCCAGGTCCGCGGGGCGTGAGCGCGGACGAGACCGGGTAACCGGGCGGGTGAAGGGGACCTCACCCCATGTGCTGAGGCAACAAGCCTCCAGCACTTTTTCGCTTTATACCGCTGCGCTCCTTCAGAGCCTTCCAAGGTGGGACTAAATGTCCCACCCCAATTTCGCGCCTGCGCGGAGGAAGCAGCTGGTAATCGCAGCTTTACGCGAGGCCTTCGCGCGAGGGATTCGCCTCAACTGCAGCCTAACGCTTTGCCGAAATGCCCCCGCACAGCCTGGGAGCGTGACCTGGGCGCGGCGCACCTGGGACAGCAGGTCGAAGCTGCTTCGCTTCAACAATGGCGGCGACGAGCGCAGGTACCTGCCCACAGAGAAACGGCCTCTCGGCCCAATCAGAAACGCGGAGGACCTTCGCCGTGGCACGGCGAAGGTGGTCGGGGGGTGTGCAGGCGGCGAGGCGGAGCCTAAGAGCTGCCCTAGGTCGGGCTGTGGGTCGGGAGATGGGTTTGTTCGGTGGAGTTGCAGAGGGTGATTTGGGGGAAGTGGAAGGGCGGAGGTTGATCAGGGTGAGGAGGCGGAGGTTCTGCGGTGGTCGGCGAGCCGTGTGGGTTGCTGGAGTGATGGGAGCGGCTCGCCGGAGGATGGCCGGAGGCGGAGAAGGTGAGGGTGATTAGGCGCGGTCGAGGGGTAATTAGATAAAAATAGCAGGGGGAAAAGAGAGAGAGAATAGAGGGAAGTAGTTCTAACCTAACTACAGTGACGAAGGGGGCGAGGAGGCGGACGGCTGTACCTGCTGTCGCCGGAGAAGAAGGTGCCCAGTGGGGGAGGACGGCGGTGACGACGGGGCAGAGGCAGTGCGCGCCGGTATTGCGCGACGCGGGAAGAGCAGGGGAAGAAGTCTCTGCTGCTGGTATTGCGGCAGAGCGAAGAGGAGGAGGAGGAAGAACCGCCGGAGCTGGTGGGCGTCTGCCGGAGTGAGAAGAGAGGAAAGTTGGGGGTTTTCTCCGTCAGATCCGAGCTACTCAGAACGGCGGAGCGACGGGGGTATTTATAGAGGCCGAATCAGAGAGGAAGGCGGAGGGAGACGACGTGTCTCCCTCGCCGGAGGATGCCGGAGATGGAAACCCATACCGTCCGTGCGTTCGCACGGCCGGTATGGTGGGTTGCAGCGACCAGGGGGGTGTTCCTGCGACGGCTGACGCGCAGGGCACCCCCGGTTGTCTTGCTAGACCCTCCCCCTTACCCTGCGCGGTGCCATGCTCCGCGCAAGGTCGCCGGAGCATGGTGCTGGCAGGTTTTGGCAGGAGGGACCTGAATGCAAAGAACGAAGGAGAGTTAGGGGTAGAAATGTGAGGGTTCAAAAGTTGAGGGCCAAAAAGTAAATATATGAGGACCAAAGTGCAAAGTTGGTCAAGAAGGTTTCTTCTTAGGCTCAAGTTTTTATACATGACTAATTAGGACCTAAGGAATTTGATGGTGAATTTTATTTCTAGATTAAACCTTGTTTGACCGGTCAATTTATGCAAAAACCCAAATTAAGTTATTAATTGGGCATGGTTCTCAATGTAGGTCAAAATGGGTTCTGAAGGCCAAATTGAAGGTTCTAAACCCTAGAGATTATTTTTCTATGAATTTTATAGGGTTTATTCTATTTTTACTTTGCCTCGAACCTCGTGAATTGAAGTGGGTTTGCTTTAGGGTTACAGATTATCATTTTAGTTCCTTGGAATTGCTGTAGCCCTTATCAGATCATCCCACTTTCCTTCTTATTCGGTTTGTTTGACCTGTGTTTGGACCCTGAATTACCCTGTATGCAGATTATACTGGTAAAATTGCATTTTTACCCCTTATGACTTGTTTTCTCCTTAAACTCAGTATTCTCTGAGTTAAGCCTTTCCTTGAGTTATGTAGGAGCTTTTATCCTTTGTATTGGGTCAAAATGAGCTAGTTATGGCTCATGATGAGGTTCTCATCATACCCCCATGCCTAGCTTTTGCTAGTCCCTTAGCAAAAACTTAAGGTTTCAACCCTTGTTCTAAACCATGAAGTTCTTAATAGCTTCAGATAAGTGCTTTTTTATTTGAGCTTAGATTAGGTTAGAATGCTGACCATAGGCCTAAAAGGTACTCTAGTACCAATCAAGATCCAAATCTGTCTAGCCTTAGCCTCAGTCTTTAGCAAAGGTTTTTAAGGCCCACAAGAACTAACCTAAGGTTTATTGGACTTTGTGGTTAAAGCACCCGTGCTTGAAATGATTTTAGCCCTGGCTTAGTTCGCAGTGCGTTTTATAAGAGAGAGATAGAAAGTTTTTCTGTTTGGAGAGTTTTCTCTCTCTTTTTCTTTTTAGTTCTAGCCTAGGATTGGCTTTTCAACACGGTCTGTATCAGATTCCTTGCTCCCATCATCAATCCTCAAGGGTTCCTGGCTATTGATGCTTCGAGATAGCACCGCCCATGGCAACCCCCGGAACCCTGGCTATTGAGATTTCGAGATAATCCCATCCATGATGTTCCGTGGCCGAATCCAGACCCTGGCAATTGACACTTCGAGATAATGCCATCCATGGAATCTGAACCAGCAGAGTGCCTACATGCCCCCAGTAGGATATGTGAATATCCTAAGAGACAAGCACCGAGGAGATGATATTTTGTTACGCATCTTCGAGGGGATTTCCCGCCTCTCCGCACTGGGAACTCGTCTAAATCAACTTGTGTTGATCGGCCGCTCCTATTCTAGGTGTTCTTTTCAGAATTTTGCGACGCTTCTGCGTGATTTTGATTTTTACGCTTACTGAGCCAGGCTGTGTGTGAGGTTAGGGTGCTTAGGTTACTGAGTCCCGTAAACCAAAAATTAGTTAACTAGGCCAAATACTTCCTAAGCCTTAGACCTAATACTTCAGCTTTTCATTTTCCTCAACCTCTTGAGGAGTGTCCAGATCTTAATGGGTACTAAGAGTCTATTTAAGAATGCCTAAGGTTTGCATTCTTACTAATCTCATTGTGCACTTTTCAGTTATTTTCTTGAATGAGGTCTAGAACTTAGGTTAATTCCTTAGTTCCTTACTAATGACTATCACTTTTTTCTCATAATTTTGCGCTCCTTTTTCATTTTGTTTCTTTTCTCCTTCTCCTTCACAAAATTTCCTTCTCTTCTCTTATTCTTTTTCGAAAATTTTTAATTTTTATGGTGTTTTTGGCATATGTGAATTTTTTTGTTTGAAACCTTTTCTTACAAGTTTTGCACTTTCATACCCCCCCATGCCTAAGATTTGCAACGTCCTCATTGTAACCTAGGGGTTTTTATTCAACTTAGTTCATACATTAGGACAGATGTTTTGATGAGTGAATGGGTCGGGGTGACTGTTGCGGACGATTTCTAATCTCAGATGCAAGCACCTGAGGTGGAGTCGGCTGTCCTAAAGTGTGAACTTCAAGTGCAAAAAGGTGTCAGAACAAGTTTCAGGTTTTCAAAGAGAATGACGGGCTGTCTCCCGTTGAGCGCTAAATTTGATGCCTTCAGCCAAGCGGGAAATGCGATGGAGAGGGGATGGTCAAATCAACAGAGTTTTGTAAGACAAGCACCTTGATTAAGAGCCTGGTTGGTCCAACCAGGTGCTTGTTCAGATCAACAGGCTGATGATGCAGCCCAAACCCAATCAATCTGGTGGGTTGATAGATGTGGATAAAAAGGTGTGGAGCCCACCATAAACTATGAAGCTCAGATGGATGTGGAAGTGTAAACGCAGGGTTTGGCTGAGTCGAATCAGCCTGGTCAGAGTAGGGATCCGTAGAATAATCAATGAATGACGCGGAAACCCTATAGGGGTGATCAGAGAATGATGGGGCGTGGTATGTAGTCTGATCAGTGTTCAGAACCTGAGTTGGAAATGCAATCGGCTCGGTGAGAGGTGAATCTGAATAGAAATTGAGTCCAGTTGCGGGTCGGGGTTTGGAAGAGGTTTTGATCCGTTCTGTGTGTGCGGATGAGGTGGCCATTGTGTACGAGGGCTCTTTTAGAAACAGATGATAGGTGATTTTCTGTAGAGAGTCCTCTGGGTAACTATTAAATGCCGGAAGAGTGTTTGTAGGATGAAAGGAATCGGATTCGAGAAAAAATTTGGATTCTTGGTTGCAATCACTCTTGACATTTTCTGTTTTTGGTTCCTGAGGATCGAAAAGGAATGATTCTGTGTTATCGGTGATCTCGGGAATCAGGACCTCAGAGTCGGAGTTAGAGTCATGAGAACTGAGGTTGTAGATAGGCCTGGCGTGTTCAGGAAGGGGAATCTCTCCGCAATTATAGTCAGATTTGAAATTGTCGGAGAGTTGGCGAAAATGAGATTCATGATCATGAATTCCACCACAGCAAAAATCATCAGATGTGGAATCAGCAGCCTAATTGGGGTCTAGCCTATATGTCAATTCTGGGCTCGAAAAGGTATTCTGTCTAGGCTCAAGCTCGAAGCTGGTAGGATAGACCCAATTAAAATCCAACTCGTCCAACTCCTCAGTCTCTGTATCATAAATTGGCATGTTCTCTGGAAAATCGATCAGATTTTCTGAAGATGTTGGAGAGGGATATTCATCAAATAGAGGCTCGGAATCATATTCTGTAAAAATTTGATCTTTTTCATAAGGGGCCTCATAATCTTCCCAATAAGTTTCAGATCTAGGTTCTAGGCTTAGGATGTGGGTAGAATTATTAGAACCTAAGTCCGAATAACCTTCGAGGGCCACCTTATCAAAATAAGGGGCGGAATTTATACCCTCAGAAGGTTCAGTTCTGATCTCATTATTGTAGGAGTTTTGAAATTCTAGGCTTGGCAATTCATGGTCTAAGTTTGGCTCATCATTGTGTTCTCCTGCAATATCCCAACCTAATTCAACATTGTCTTCTGTTTGGGTTGGGATTTCACAACCACTTTGTGCCCCAGTCCCGAGATCTGGGAAACTGGATTGTTCCTTAATATTGTTCCAAGATGGTTCATCCTCTATTTCTGGTATATACGGGTATTTCTGGTTGATAATTTGTTCTACTGATTTCATCATTTCTACCCATTTCATAAGGGCATCTTGGTGTTGTTCCCAAAGTACAGGATTTGTCAAGCATTGAAGGTATTCAAATTGGTGTAATTTTTCCATCTCAATGTATCCTGTCATGAGCATATCTCGGGTTGATCCTTTTGTAACTTCTGTCAATAGAATCTGGGCACAGTTTATGATGAAAGCTGTGGTTGTTGGGACATCAACCTGAATGTTTTCTATTGGTGTTGAGGGTTTATATTTGATTTCATAGAATTCAAGGGCATCCTCAATCATCTTATCTTTCATGGATCTCAGATATTCAGGTTTTTTATATGGTAGTCTTGCTAGGTAATTAGGCTGCATCTTCGAATCAGGTGGTGGAATCAAGATAGAATCAGAAGTTTGAATTAATGGAAGAAGGGGACTTTGTTCAGAATCAGAGGAAAGAGGGGCTATGTGAATGATTTCTGCAAAAACAAGGGAGCCGAGGCTTAACCTCGGAGAGAGTGAATTTCTATAGGAGGTTTCAAGGACCTCCTGCAAAATACTGAAGGACTGGATGAGATAAGCAGGTGCTGGATCCAATCAAGACACCCAAAAAATGTTGGGTGACTATAGAGGTTCGGGGCAGGCGGACCCCTTGATCAGAAAGATCGTCCACCTGAGAATTACCTGGGCAGCCAGAGAGGGAGAGTCCCGCGAAGACCCCTACACGGTAGAGCGTCCCCACGGGTTACAGGGTTTCCCCCACCCGACCTCTCTTGTCACTGCGGTTCCAAGTAGACCAGAATGGGGATCTTGACCTCTTAAGTCTACCAATTTTATTTTAAGATCAGGGTGCTTAAGGTTTCACTTGAACTTTAGTCTTTTAAGTGCAAAGAGTGACCTAATTTAAGGTTGGTTGACCCAAGGGGTCAACTTTACCTCTTGTTTTCTTTGAGAGCTTTTAGGTCTTGTCTTTTAGGGTTCAAGTGTTTAGAGAGCCAATTGTTTTAGGTTTTCTTTAAATAGGTATTTTCAGACAAGGGCTTGGGCACACTTCATTTGGTTTTCTCAATTCTTGCTTAAGGAGTGTGTCTCTAAATCCCTAGTGTTGGATCCTAGGTTGGCTCTACTTGGTCCAGTTAATTCTTTGTTGGGTAATTAGGGCTCAAGCAAGAGTGTGTTAGCCCTTAAATACCCTTAATAGTGTGCGGGAGTAATGAGTTGAAAACATGCAACTCTTTATGGTTACTAAGTATGGAAGACAGGTTAGCCCTATATTGCTTGTTCTTTTCTTTTCTTCCTCTTTAGAGTTTAGGGGTTAATAGCGAGAGGAAAAAATTTTACCTGTCCTCGGAGTGGTTGTCGTGCGGTTGCTTGTCTTCTTGATTTCCTGTAGCTGCACAAAAGAGAGGAGATTATCAGAAACTAAAAAGAAACAGGAATGTTTACCTCTAGAATAGCCGTTGCTCCCCGGCAACGGCGCCAAAAACTGGTGGCTACCTTCCTCTATAGTTTTATTATTTCGTCGTAGTATAGTATAGAGAGGTGATTACCAGTTTAATACAATTTGTTACTCGGAAATAAAGAGTTCCCGAGGTCGAACTCAGGGAGCAAGTTGTATTCTAGGGGTACAAGTTTCTTTTACAAAAATAAAGAAAGAGAGAGAGAGAGAATTTGTTGGCTTTTCTTCTTTTCTCTTTGCTTCTCCTCTTCTTCCTTCTCAGATCTTCTGCTCTCTTCTTTTGTTCTTCTTCTTTATCTGCAGTGGTGATATTCTTCTTCTTCTTCTTTCTTTCTTCTTTTCCTTTCTTCTGCAGAGCGGTCCTGTTCTTCTTCTTCTTCTTTCTTTCTTCTTTTCCTTTCTTCAGATCTTCTTCTCATGCTCTTCTTCTTCTGCAGAGTCTTCACTTGGCCTCTCTGTGTTCCTCCTCTGCCTCGCCTTCCTTCTCCTTCTTTGCCTTCAGGACGTCGTCTGATTTTCCAATCAGACGACTTAAACCGCCGCTGCTACAGTGCCGCTCGGTGCTCCTTCCTTTAGCTTTCGTCGTCCTTCTTCTCTGGTTCTTCTTCTTCACCTGTGCCTGCAAACTTGCACCGCTTGATCAGAGAGGGGCAAAACCTATCTCTACCCTCCCCCGCGTCTCTCTCTCACAGAATCTGCTCTTAGGAAAGCTCTCCCAGAGCTGCCGGGTTACCGGGTACGGGTCGCGCTCGGGTCCAGGCCCACCGGCGTGCGTGGTGGGCGAGGAGTGCAGGTCAGTCTAAGTCGGGTCGGGCCAGGTCCGCGGGGCGTGAGCGCGGACGAGACCGGGTAACCGGGCGGGTGAAGGGGACCTCACCCCGTGTGCTGAGGCAACAAGCCTCCAGCACTTTTTCGCTTTATACCGCTGCGCTCCTTCAGAGCCTTCCGAGGTGGGACTAAATGTCCCACCCCAATTTCGCGCCTGCGCGGAGGAAGCAGCTGGTAATCGCAGCTTTACGCGAGGCCTTCGCGCGAGGGATTCGCCTCAACTGCAGCCTAACGCTTTGCCGAAATGCCCCCGCACAGCCTGGGAGCGTGACCTGGGCGCGGCGCACCTGGGACAGCAGGTCGAAGCTGCTTCGCTTCAACAATGGCGGCGACGAGCGCAGGTACCTGCCCACAGAGAAACGGCCTCTCGGCCCAATCAGAAACGCGGAGGACCTTCGCCGTGGCACGGCGAAGGTGGTCGGGGGGTGTGCAGGCGGCGAGGCGGAGCCTAAGAGCTGCCCTAGGTCGGGCTGTGGGTCGGGAGATGGGTTTGTTCGGTGGAGTTGCAGAGGGTGATTTGGGGGAAGTGGAAGGGCGGAGGTTGATCAGGGTGAGGAGGCGGAGGTTCTGCGGTGGTCGGCGAGCCGTGTGGGTTGCTGGAGTGATGGGAGCGGCTCGCCGGAGGATGGCCGGAGGCGGAGAAGGTGAGGGTGATTAGGCGCGGTCGAGGGGTAATTAGATAAAAATAGCAGGGGGAAAAGAGAGAGAGAATAGAGGGAAGTAGTTCTAACCTAACTACAGTGACGAAGGGGGCGAGGAGGCGGACGGCTGTACCTGCTGTCGCCGGAGAAGAAGGTGCCCAGTGGGGGAGGACGGCGGTGACGACGGGGCAGAGGCAGTGCGCGCCGGTATTGCGCGACGCGGGAAGAGCAGGGGAAGAAGTCTCTGCTGCTGGTATTGCGGCAGAGCGAAGAGGAGGAGGAGGAAGAACCGCCGGAGCTGGTGGGCGTCTGCCGGAGTGAGAAGAGAGGAAAGTTGGGGGTTTTCTCCGTCAGATCCGAGCTACTCAGAACGGCGGAGCGACGGGGGTATTTATAGAGGCCGAATCAGAGAGGAAGGCGGAGGGAGACGACGTGTCTCCCTCGCCGGAGGACGCCGGAGATGGAAACCCATACCGTCCGTGCGTTCGCACGGCCGGTATGGTGGGTTGCAACGACCAGGGGGTGTTCCTGCGACGGCTGACGACGCAGGGCACCCCCGGTTGTCTTGCCAGACCCTCCCCCTTACCCTGCGCGGCGCCATGCTCCGCGCAAGGTCGCCGGAGCATGGTGCTGGCAGGTTTTGGCAGGAGGGACCTGAATGCAAAGAACGAAGGAGAGTTAGGGGCAGAAATGTGAGGGTTCAAAAGTTGAGGGCCAAAAAGTAAATATATGAGGACCAAAGTGCAAAGTTGGTCAAGAAGGTTTCTTCTTAGGCTCAAGTTTTTATACATGACTAATTAGGACCTAAGGAATTTGATGGTGAATTTTATTTCTAGATTAAACCTTGTTTGACCGGTCAATTTATGCAAAAACCCAAATTAAGTTATTAATTGGGCATGGTTCTCAATGTAGGTCAAAATGGGTTCTGAAGGCCAAATTGAAGGTTCTAAACCCTAGAGATTATTTTTCTATGAATTTTATAGGGTTTATTCTATTTTTACTTTGCCTCGAACCTCGTGAATTGAAGTGGGTTTGCTTTAGGGTTACAGATTATCATTTTAGTTCCTTGGAATTGCTGTAGCCCTTATCAGATCATCCCACTTTCCTTCTTATTCGGTTTGTTTGACCTGTGTTTGGACCCTGAATTACCCTGTATGCAGATTATACTGGTAAAATTGCATTTTTACCCCTTATGACTTGTTTTCTCCTTAAACTCAGTATTCTCTGAGTTAAGCCTTTCCTTGAGTTATGTAGGAGCTTTTATCCTTTGTATTGGGTCAAAATGAGCTAGTTATGGCTCATGATGAGGTTCTCATCAGTATGGCTGGCAAGTTGTCGTGGGTAACAGCCCATTGGCAAGTTGTCCAGAGCCTAGCCACGGGACCACCTTCTCTTTATTTCCTCTAGGTAAATTCGAGATTAGGGAAGTCACCTACCAAATAAAAAAAATAAAAAAGAAAGAAGAAGAAAAAAAAAGAGAACAAATAAACCACACTTCACCGCACGAGTATGGCTAGCAAGTGATTGTGGGTAATAGCCCATTAGTCGGTTGTCTAGAACCCAGCACATTAAATGCACAAAAGAAACCAAAACACTTAAGGAAGAAGCGGGGAAGTAGAGCAAGCCAGGGAGATATACACTGGAAAAATCCTTGTGTTGACCCCAAGTAAAACAAACGTAGGGAGAAAGCTATCGATCGAACAAACACACCTTTAGGCAAAACACTTCTTTTTCCGGTCACCTAGGGGCGTAGAAACCCAAAGCCTGTCGAAATTACCGTTGAGTGAGTCTATCATGATCCTCACACCAAGATGCTTAGCACTTAGAGTTTTTTCCAAGTTTTGGGTGGGTTGGGTAGCCGTAAAAAGTTACCAACACACTCTTAACTCCAAAAATCTAAAAATAAGATATATATATATATATACATGCCTTAAAGCAAGGATTCAGGCGATTCATATTTTAGCAGACACCCGAGCGCTGCTTAGTCCCTGTAGATCAGGATCTTAGTATATTTCCTCCTATTGACGAGTGACGAAATGTCCAAGTAATTACTTCTTAAATTCTGACTGAAAATAATGGTTAGAATAAACCTTGCTAGGGACTAGTAAGGTGTAAGCATGGGGGTATGATAACACTACATTTTACAATGTTAATTCTGCCAAAAAGGGTCGGTCTTAAGGGTAAAATGCACAGAAGACACAGGAATGGGAGCACTGCATGCATCGCACATCAAGATTACTTATAGTGCATTATTAACGGCCACGTATAGAAGTGCATGTCAAAACAGGCCTCAAATGAACGATCGGACCACACGGATGGACTCAGAGCGACGAACGGAGTCCAACGGACTCGAAATCAGTTAAATCCGACATCCGGAGCTCCTACTATTGGCCCAAGAAATTCTAACTGTTGATCTGATGATCAACGGTCATGGGGCCGCCACATGTCAGCCTCGCAGCGCCCTCAACAGCCCTTCATCGTGCGGCATCACTTTAAGCTGTCCGATTGCAGATCGGACGGCGGGAAATCACGCACCCGTGAGCCTCTCAACCGCAATAGCAGCAGCTCCCGACTGTTGGATCTTCATCCAACGATCGCCCGCACCGTGACCGCATCTCACCTCCGCGACGAAGTAGCAGGCGTAGCGCAGCGGTACTCGCCTCACCCTCGCATAGTGAGGCACGAGTTCGAGGCGTCGGCCGCAGCGCAAATTTGAGGCAGTAGTGGCGCGCGCGATTTCGGCCGTTGATGTGCGATCAAGCGGCTGGCTGCGAGCGACGCGGCGCGATCTCGCACGTCCAAGGCAGACACCTGCAATGATGCATGGGGCGCGAGCGCAGCGAGTGAGATCCAAGCACACACCCCACGAGCGATTCCCACAGCGCACGCACACAGAGCGTGCGTGAAGAGGAGGAACAGCACGCGCGAGCTCCCGCTGGGCAGGGTGCTTCACCGATGTTTTGGGAAGGGTTTTAGCGACGTCCCGGACGTTGCTAAAACCCCTTCTTCATTTGGAAAGGCCTTCTCCCTATTTAAACCCCTTCCAACCACCCATGGAAGGCATTCAATTCATCTTGCATGTGTTGTAACACCCTCCTAGCCCCTCTTGTAGTCAACGGAGTCGACGAGCCGCCAACGGAGCCTCTCTCCACCGCTGTGGCCGCCTCGCCGTCTCCCCTCGCTCTCTCCTTCTTTCCTTTTAATCTAGCTCTACTTCCTTTTTTTTAAGCATTTAGTTACCGTTGTATTTGTAAAACTTGAATTGCATGTTTAATATAGTGTTGATGTTACTTTGAGCAATGGCTATGATTTAAAAGATTCTAACCCTACTCTTTCTCTTTTTCTCTCTCTCACTCATTTTTCTACCACGTCTTCTTGCGAGCAAAAACTCGTTATCTCTGTGACATAGAGTGACAAAGAAAATCTAATTTTTACGCCTTCCGGTGATCGACACTCGGACTCACGTCCGTTTCTTCTTTTAAAACTGACTCTGCGAGCACGAACTATAACGATCTTTTTAAACAAACACGTCTCTCTCGCGTCACGAGCCCCACACTTTCTTCATCCCTTCCTCTCTTCTCTTACCCCCTCCAACGCTCTAAGAGCTTGTCCCAAACCCGGGATGCTCTATTAGAGTTAAAAATAGAATTTTTCCACCTTCTTATCCTCGTTCGTGGAGCACCCGCGGTTGTCTTCTCACCACCGTTCGGGAAGCGAATTCAGCTGCGATGTTGCCCTGCCCCATCCTCTATCATCCGTCGTCGTTCTCCTTCATCTAACATCTCACCACCTTCGTCCGGGTGCTCCGACAACGTGGCTCGTCCACCAAGTAGCCATTGAGGAAGATAGCTTCTCTCCACCTTCTCTTTTATTGCTTTCTAGCATATATTTCCTGCTTTCTAGTGTAATGAGTAGTCGTAACGAGTAGTTGTCATGAACCTAATTCAATGATTACGAAATACGTATTCATTTTCTCTCTATTTTATCTTTATTTGTATTATTCTTTCTCTCTCTTCTATTCTTTATTCTTTAAATAGATAGCTAATGTAGATTCAATTCAACAGCTAATCTGCTTAGTGATGACAAATAAAACGTGGTTTTTTATCAAACATCCACTTCCCTATGTTCGACTTGGAATTCCTTTTGAGTTTTGGTTAAAATTATCTGTTGACGGATTTTTCTCACAAATTACGCTACAACGATGGGTTTTCCAAACTCAATCCTTTTGTGCAGACTCTCTGCCTCAACAACACTCTTTGCACTGACTCACTTTTTGGCGATTTTAACGGAAATTGGGAAGCTAATGAACCTTCTAGGGTGGTATGGCTGGCAAGTTGTCGGTGGTAACAGCTCATCGGCCAGTTGTCCAGAGCCCAACCACATGACCAATTCTCTTTCTGCTACCTTTAGGAAAATCTTAGATCAGGGAAGCCACCTACTTAGATGAAAAAAAAAGAAAAAAATGGAAAAACATCCAAAAAGAAAAGAAAAAGAAACATAAAAGAAGAAAAGAAGAAAAAGAAATAAACCACACTTCATCGCACAAGTATGGCTCGAACCCTCGCCTCTCCATTGAGAGACGGGTGCGCAACCAATGAGGCAAGGCGCTAGATTGTCGCGCCAAGAGCTGCTGCCTCCCCGGTTCTCAATCGTTGAATGAAGATCCAACGGTTGAGATTTCATCAGGCCTTCCCCCTTTGGAGCTAAGTGGCGGTTTAGCTATGGTTTCTTAACCGTTGGATTGAGATCCAACGACTGGGTTCTCCACTTGAAGCGCTTTGGAGGGGAGATGGCGACGTTGGGCAATCTGGATGGTGCCACGTGGCACCATCTGAATCGTCCACCTTTCTTTGCTTACAGAAGATGCTATGGTGCTCGGACTGAGACGATTTTTGCATTGTCGGACTGCGATCGTCGCTTCAGATTCATTTGTATGGTCGGATTTTGCATTTGAAGCTTCAAAATGTTACACCTTGTCTTCTTCCCATAATAATGCAGGAATTACTGTACAATTTATACACATTACACTAAATGTAGTATGATGAATGTTATGTAGTATTTATACCATGGAATGCAATGCTAGGCTTAGGAACTATTATAAGTAAGTAATCATGAATACATGCGTGTTTATCATACCCCCATGCTTATCTTTTGATAGTCCCTAGCAAAATTAACCTAAATGCTATGTATAAACATAGAATCAAGATTTGATTACTTAGGCAAGATTTGTTTATTGCATTAGAAATTTCAACTAAGGACCTAATTACAAAAACTCAACAGTGCTTGGGTATCTACCAAAATGTAGACTGCTTAAGTCCTCGTCTTATTTGAAAAGGGAAGAAACTTTTTTTTTTCTTTTTCTTCTTTTCTAATTTTTTTTGAAATTTTTGAAGTTGAGAGTTTCAGGATAACTTTTTACGACTACTCGACCCACCCAAGACTCGAAAAGAACTTTAAGTTCTAAACATCTTGTGACAAAGTGATAGACTCACCAAGCGGCTGTTAAAACAGACTTCAGGTTTCTACGACCCTAGGTGACCTTAAGAATTTCTACCTAAAGGTTTATCTATTCGACCGGTAGCTTTCTCCTTACTTTTTATTTTTATAGGGTCAACACAAGAGCGAACCCAATGTATATCTCCCCGATTTATTCTACTTCCCGCTTCTTCCCTAAGTGTTTTGGGAAGTATTTGTGCTTTTTGTGAGCTGGGCTCTGGACAACCAACCGATGAGCTGTTACCACTGACCACTTGCCAACTATACTCGTGTGGTGAAGTGTGGCTTATTTTATTTTATTTTTTTTCTCCTTTTCATTTGGGTATTTCTTTTTCTTTTCTTTTCTTTTTCTAAATAGGTGGCTTCCCTGATTTAAAATTTACCTAAAGGCAGCAGGAAGAGAATGATCGTGTGGCTGGGCTCTGGACAACCGGTCGATGAGCTGTTACCACCGCCAGCCATACCACCCTAGACGGTTCATTAGCTACCCAATTTCCGTAAAAACTATCGGAAAGTGAGTTAATGCAAATAGTGTGAACATGATTAGACTTAAAGTCCCCTCAAATCAAAGGGCAGGTTGATAAGTCGTGTACTTATCACCCTAATTTGTTGGCCAAATTAGAATAAAATTACTTGGTGAGGACTCAAGGCCAAGTCCACATTCGAGTGGACACCTAGGCTGATTAAGCCCGAAGACCTAAAGAGTCTTCGTGTTCAGGTCCTAAAGTATCATTTCCTAAAGTTCTCAACTCTTAATGCTTAAGTTCTCTTCTCCTAATTCTAGTTTTTTTTTTAAATAATAGGAGATTACTGTTATGGGCTGACAACATGATTAAATCACAAAGTATCCACCCCCCATGCCTAGCTAATGCAATGTCCTTATTGTAAAATAAAAGCGTACAGGAGGGTAGAATAGGAAGAACATCACCTGAATTCTGTGAAACTCCGATCAGCTCCAAACAGCCTATACACGTGCTGAGTTTAGTGCCTTTAGTTAGGCGATGTCCGGCCAATAGAGATTGGGGCAAGGTGAGAGCAATCTTGTCCAAGATGGGTTCGGGGAGCACATGGTCAACATAGGGTTTGAGACGTTGCTCGTTGACCTTGAAGGAATTACCTGTCTTTAAGTCAAATATTTCGATGGCTCCGTTAGGAAAAACCTGCTCAATAATGAATGGGCTGTTCCACTTAGACCTAAGCTTGCCGGGGAAGAGCTTAAGTCGAGAATCAAAAAGCCTGACCCTCTGGTTCAGCTCAAAGCTCTTACGGGAAATCATCTGGTCATGAAGAGCTTTAGTCCTTGCCTTATAGATTCTGGCATTCTTGTAGGCATCATTTTTAAGCTCCTCCAACTCAGATAGTTGGAGTTTCCTGGTCTTCCCGACTAACTCTAGGTCAAGATTGCATTTCTTAAAGGCCCAAAATGCTTCGTGTTCTAATTCTATGGGTAAGTGACACGCCTTACCAAACACTAGATGGAATAGAGACATACCAATAGGCATTTTGTACGTCATGCGATAAGACAAAAGAGCATCATCCAGCTTTTGGGTCCAATCCTTCCTATCAGGCCTAACCGTTTTCTACAGAATGTTCTTGATCTCCTGATTAAAGACCTCAGCTTGTCCGTTCGTCTAGGGGTGGTAGGGTGAGAAAATCCGATGATTCACCCCATATTTTGCTAGTAAATTCCTGAACTGGGCATGAGTGCAATGCATGCCACCATCACTGATAATGGCCTGAGGAATCCGAAACCAACTGAAGATATTTTTCTTCACAAAATCGATGACCACCTTGTGGTCATTGATCCGGGTGGGAATTGCCTCATTCCACTTGGACACGTAATCCACATCAACTAGAATATACTAGTTTCCAAATGAAGGGGGAAAAGGTCCCATGAAATCGATGCCCCAAATGTTGAAAATTTCTACGGGAAGTATCGAGTTTAGGGGCATCATGTCTCTCTTGGCCATGTTCCTAAGTATCTAGCATCTGGCGTACGACTTTGAAAATTCCAGGGCATCCTTAAATAACGACGACCAATAGAATCCGGATTGCAGAATTTTGTCGCCGTCTTTTTCTTGGAAAAGTGTCCACCACACGCAGATGAATGGCAGAACTAAGTATACTATGGAACTCATTTTCCGGGACGCATCGATGAATAATCTGATCGGCACCGATGTGGTACAGCTCGAGATCATCCCAAAAATAATATTTGGCCTCGGACATAAGTCTATCCCATTGTTGTTTGGTCCAATCCCGGGGGATTTGACCAACGACAAAATAATTAACGATATCCGCAAACTAGGGGGTTCGGATACCCAAAACTGTAAGGATAGTCTCATCCGGAAAAGTGTCCAAGATAGGGATATTCGGATAATGGAATCAATTAGAATTCTCAAAAGGTGATCCGGCACAACGTTTTGTGCCCCGGCTTTATCTTTGATTTCAAGATCAAATTCTTGAAGTAAAAGAATCCAGCGAATAAGCCAGGGCTTGGCATCCTTTTTGGCCAAGAGATGTTTCAAAGCTGAGTGGTCGGTGTAAATGATAATACGAGAACCTAAAAGATAAGCCCTAAATTTTTCCAAAGCAAAGATTACTGCTAGCAACTCTTTTTCAGTAATGGCATAGTTCCCCTAGGCCTCGTCCAAAGTTTTGCTAGCGTAGTAGATAACAGAGGGCTTCTTATCTATTTTCTGACCCAAGACAACTCCGACCACATAATCAAATGCGTCAGCCATAATCTCAAATAGGGTTGTCCAGACCAGTGGTTGCAACACCAGGGCGCAGGTGATTGCCGTTTTCAATAAATCAAATGCCTTGCGACACGATTCATCAAACTCGAACGTCGTGTCTTTGGCCAGAAGGTTACTCTCAAGGGTTGAGTAACCTTTGAGAAGTCCTTGATGAATCATCGATAAAAACCCACATGACCCAGGAATGATTGGATTTGTTTCACAAATGTGGGTAGAGGAAGTTTAGAGATGGCATCCACCTTAGCTTTATTGTTGCTAGGAGCTTTTCAGGAGATAAAATATGTGTTCGTTGTAATACCCTCTTAATCATTCAATCAATAGATAAAATTTCTAACTCGAAAATCTAAGAATGAAGTCTGAGGTCGAACACATCACACGTTAATCTCAATTAAAATATAAATGAACACAATAAATGAAGCAATATAAAGATATTCGATAAATATTAATCTATCGCATTAAGTATTCAATGAAAATCAATGCATCTAGAGACAAAAAGATACCTAGAACAAAATAATGGTGATTTAGATCATCAATTATTAGCCTAAGTACATGTATATCAATTACTTAATAATGTCAAATAAATGAACAATACTCAAACATCTGATCTAAGAATCAGACGACTTAACTGTTGCCTGCTACAGTACTCCTCTTTCTTCTTCAATTCTGCTCACTTCTTCTTCTTCTTCGGCTCTTCTTCCTTCTTCCTTTTCTTTTCTCCTTTTGGCACGACCCTTCTTCTTCTCCTCTTCAGACCTTCTTCTTCTACCTTTAACTCTCCTCCTCCTCTCCTCTTTCCTTCAAGCTCTCACGGCTAAGTGTTGGACTGGGTACATACTTCAAAGAGCAAAACCCATCCCTACCCCCACTCTCTCTCTCTCTTTCCTCCTTTCCTCTTTCTCTGATAGCTGGGTTAAACATGTATACGGGTATGCGTAACCGAGTCCAAGGTTGCGAGCGTGGGGTTGTAGCTAAGGAGTGAAGAGAGCTTAGACGGGTCAAGTTAAGTGAGGTGTATGGGGACCTCATCCCCAGTGTTCTGAGGCAACAAAGCCAAGTGACAAAAACACTTTATGCGTGCATGGTCCTCTTTCCACAAACGATGTGGGACTAAACCCACAAGGTTTTTCTGTGCACAAAGCTGCAGCTAGAGGACGGGTTAATTGGTGCAGCAACTAATGTTGAGGCTCGTAATCGAAGACCTGGAGTGATGCCTGGGGTGCATCCGCACAGCCTAGGTGCAACTCTTGGCGAAGAACAGGATCATGACTCGATGAACACGGCCGATGAAGTCGTCGCAGCGGTGGAGCTCCAGTCGAAGATCTAAAACACAAATACGAGCTTGAAAGCCCTGGTTAAATGGTTCAATAGAGTCATCGGAGAACGTGGAAGATGGTGGCGGTGTCAGTGGAGTGTGGGAGTGCATGGTGTGATCGGATGGAGGCAGGAAGTGAGTGTGAAGGTGGGTTTGTTCGGGGGGTTGCGTGAGTGGATGGAATGGGAAATAAAGATGGGGGTTCGGTGCAGGTGGATGAGGCGGAGGTGTAGGGGGTTTTGGGGAGGCATGTGGTGTGGTGGAATGATGGGAAGACCTCGCTGGAGGGCAGCCGGAGATGGGGAAGATGAAGGGCGAACGGCAGCGTCGAGGGGTGTTTTTGGTTTTTGAGTATGGGGGATTAACCTAAGGATCTAAATAAACCTAAACAACCTAACTTAGTTGGACGAAAGGGGGGGAATGGCACCGGTTATGGTATGACTGACGTCGTGGAAGGAGAAGCCTCCGGTGATAGGAGCGACGAGGATAGGAGGAAGGAGACGACGTCTGTTGGTACCACAAGATGTGGACGATCATGGGAAGAAGGAATCCGCTTGCTATGGTCTGTAAGAGTGGATGAGGAAGGTAGACAGAGGGGCTCACCAGAGTTAGCGGAGGTGGAGGTCGAGGAGAAGGGAAGAGGGAGTGTTCAGCCTCCAAACCAAGCTAGTTTGGAATGGTTGTGCACGAGGAAGCTTTATAGAGCTTTGAGCGAGCTCTAGATCAGGAAAGAGCCTTAATTGCTTTGCGATTTACTAGGAAAAGTTCCCAAAAATCCTCAAGCTCTCTTGAGCTCTAAGATTCATTTTAGGATCCGCAAGATGCCTCAATAGATCGGGAAACTCTTCAAGATTCTTCCCTCTAATTTTGGAGGGAATTGATTGGTAAATCAAGGCGAGATCCTTGATTGAAGCTCGTCGGGTTTGGGTTTAGGAACCTGTGTGGGATTCAGGTGGCAGGGGCCAATCCATGAAGGAGATGACAAAGTCAAGGGATTGAGCGCAAGGAATTTAGAAACTTAGGGGTCAGTTGAGAAAAAAAAAGTCTATATGGACTAAAGTGCAAACTAGGTCAAGATAATCTCTGATTGGGTCCAAATTTTGGTACAAACCTAATTTGGACTCAAGGAATCTGATGGTGAAGTCGGATTTAAGTTTTGACCATGTTTGACTGGGTAAATTGCATAGAAATTTAAATTAGGGCAATTGTCTATCTAAGACTCTATTTTAGGTCAAATTGAGTTCTAATGGTCAAAGCAAGCATACCAAATATTATAAAATATTTCTCTATGATTTTTAGAAGGTTTAGGTAAATTTTATTTGAACCATAACCTCAATTAATTAAGCATGTCTATTTTTAGGATTTCAGATGTCCATTAATTCTCAAAATGCGTGAAAACCCGTTTCTGTCTGCATGAACCTACTTATTAGACATTTATGAACATTTGACCTTTAATTAACCCTTGAGAAACCCCATAATTGCTCTGTATTTAGGATATTATGTTAAAACTGCAGTTTTACCCCTATTTTCATGTTTATCTCTCAAAGTGGATATGCAATGAATCATGGCTCTTTGGCGGTTATGTAGGAGCATTTATCAATAGATCTTGACTAATTAATGATAAATATGGTTGATGATGACGTTATCATCAATTATCAACCTTAATTCCCTTATTAGAGACCACATGACCCAAGACAATGCTTTCTTGAGTCATAAAGTGGCTTTTTTCCCATCGAAGGACCAGTTGTGTCTTGATGCATCTCTTGAGGATCAATTCCAAGTTAGCTAGGCATGACTCGAAGGAATCTCCGAAAATGGAGAAATCATCCATAAACATCTCAAGATAATCTCCCATCATTTCAAAAAAGATGGCCAGCATGCATCTTTGAAAAGTCATGGGTGCATTGCAAAGCTCAAAAGGCATCCTATGGAATGTGAAGGTTCCGTAGGGACATGTGAAAGTTATCTTTTCCTGGCCTTCAGGATGGATATTGACTCGGTTATATCCTGAATAACCGTCCAGGAAGCAAAAGTACTTTTGCCCAGCTAACCTTTCTAGGATTTGATCAATGAATGGCAAAGGGAAATAGCCCTTTTTGGTGGTTGTGTTCAGCTTCCTATAATCAATGCAAACTCTCCAAGTGGAAGCTAAACGAGTGGTGAAAGATTCCCCCTTCTCATTACTCATGATGATTATCCCTGCCTTTTTGGGCACGATCTAAACAGGGCTAACCCACAGGCTACCTGAAATTGGGTAAATAATGCCTGCATCGAGCTACTTGATTATTTCCTTCTTGACCACTTCTTGCATATTAGGGTTTAATCTCCTTTACATTTAGCGAGAAAGACGAGATCCATCTTCTATGAAAATACAATGATTACAGTAAGATGGCTCGATCCCCCTAAGGTCGTGGATGGTCCAATCAATTGCCTCTTTATTCTTCTTAAGGACCTTAATCGATCTCAATTCTTGCTCCTTAGTCAAATCAGCACTGATAATCACGGGTGCTATATTCTTAGGTCCTAAGAACTTGTATTTTAAATTCTCAGGCAATGGTTTTAATTCTAGCTGAGGTGGGCTCAGTATAGAGGGTAAGGAGGATGCTGATGAAGATTCATCAGGACAGTTTAGTGGAAGAGGTTGGGAGTGAACAAAATCACAAACCTCTTCAAGGTGTGGCGAGTCTGCCACGCAAGGTTGTGGGTTAGGTTCGCTAGTGCTAGTAGAGTCGTCGAGTACATTAATCGACATACACATCTCAACATTGAAATCATGATCCTCGAGCTCCTCAATATATCCACAATCCTCAAATCCTTTTATCGCCTTGAAAACATCAAGTGTCAATTTCCTATCTCCAAAGGCAATCTCCATACAAAAGGTTCCCACGGGAGGGGGTGAGATTTGTGGGATATAATATAAAATGTGGAATTAAAATAAAACAATTTCACAATAAGCAATCACACAAGAGATTTTTAGGTGGAAACCCAAATCAGGTGAAAACCACCACCTAACCCTCTCGAGTTAGGATTTTCCGATCAACCAAGTCGATCAAAATCCACTAACGAACTACTTTAACGAGGATAGTTCAACCTCTTACAACTAACGCTACTTTGAAAGAGGGTAGTGTGCCTCAAACCCCTTCTCTTCACAAGGAGTATTTTGTCTCACAAAGGAGATGTGAATACGCAACATGAATACCCAACCAATAACAAATAAAATTACAACACAAACATATAGAGCCACAAAGTATATAAATGTAACTAGCTACTATAGGTAAAGGATCTTCCCTTAGGTGGAAGTGCATCGGCGTGACGACGTGGGTGTATGAACCACGCAATGCACGACGACGCTCTTGAAATGACGGGGGGAGAGCGAGTGCACTACGAGAAGAAAGCTCTCAAGATGTAGAACGAAAGCTTGTAAGAGCTAGATCTCTTCTAAGGGTCAAATTGACACTATATGATGTGGAAGTGTGTTGCTTGGTGTATGTCAACAAAGCAAGGGGCCTCTCCTATTTATAGATGGCTTAGGAAGGCCTAGGAAGGCTGTGGAAGCCTAAGGTAGCTGTTGGGGATCATCCCAAAGCAAAACAAGCCGCAGTCAGAATCATTAATGATTCTGTTAGGGTCATCAGACATCTGAGAAAAATATCAGACGTCTAGAAGTCATTCTTAAGACATCTGGAAACTAAATCAGACGTCTGAATCCAGGCGGGTTTCCTTCCTAACTTGGTTCAGACCTAAATAGGGTTCTACTATAAATCAATCAAACGACGTACAGGATGTCTGGCACTAGGTCTGGATGTCTGAAAACCTAATTTACTGCGGAAATAGATTTCCCAAGGTACAAATGGCTATTAGCCTCAAGAGAAGCGATTTTAGCTCAATCGAAGGCTAACGGCCACTTATCAGACATCTGAGGTCCTCTACGAAAGTCTAATAGAAGTCTAAAGGTCATTTCTCAATGATCATATTGTGAAAGCCAACGTTCCACTAATTGGACGTCTGTTCAAGTCATCAAACGTCTTCTAAGATGTCTAGACTAAGGGTCAGTCATCTGAAAATAGCAGACAGAAGGTTTTAAGACCAGCCCTAAAAGATTGGACGTCTGATTCAACATTCAGATGTCTTAAAGTCCAAGTTCAGACATCTGATTTTCAGATTGGACGTCCGATTAGGTTGTCTAAAGCTTATCTTGGTTTTCCAAGTCCTTTAAGAGTTGTCTAAGTGTCCTAGGGTTGTGCAAGTGTTCCTAGGACTACAGTTAGGTAAATTTGAGGCTCTTTAACAAATATCTAAGACAGAAATAAAGAGCGACAAAAGAAACAAAAACAAAGTACAAGATGAATAAGAAAGGAAATCTATCCTTTTCTTCATCTCCCTCCTTCTTCAAGCTTTCGCTCCTCGTGAAGCTCCTTCTCCTTTGTCAAGCTCCTCCAATCCACCATGGATGCGAGCTAGAACTCCGTCTTTACACTTGTAACATTTGCAATAAACCTAAAATCTAGGACTCAAAAGCAAATGTAAAAACACAAGTGTTTTGTTATCATAAAAATAAATGATCGTGGTTTCCTTGCACCAACACATACTACCACTCTCACAATTGATGTTGGCCTCGGCTGTAGCTAGGAACGGGCGCCCTAGAATGATGGGCGTGTTCCTCAAATCTTCAGGTACATCCATGTCAATGACTAGGAAATGTATGGGAAAATAGAAGTCCTTGACCTTGACAATAACGTTCTCAATAATGCCTTTTGGTGTGGTGATCGAACAATCCGCTAGCTGTAGCATTACAGAGGTTGGCCTGAGTTCACCTAACCCAAACCTTTCATAGAGAGAGGTCAGGGTTAGGTTGATGGATGCACCTAGATCTAATAGTGCCCTATCAAAAGTATAATCCCCAATGACACATGAAATCAAGGGGGCACCTGGATCTCTCTTCTTCTAAGGAAGGTGGTGCAGGATAACAAAACTCGCCTGCTCAAAGAGAATCACCTTCCTCGGGGTGGGTTCTTTTGGCTTACGCTTTTGGGCACATGATGTAAACACATTTACACTACTTAAAATATCTATTTATGTATGTTCTTAAGTATAGGATTGCATTTCATGATATAAATATTGCATAACATGCATCATCTTACATTTAGAGTAGTTTGAATAAAATGGAGGTTAATTGTCTCCTTTTTTGTGCTTGGACAGGGCAAACATTTTATCGAGGCCTCGGATCAAAGATCCAACCGTATTGATGTGATCAGGGCGACGATTGGAGTTCAACGATTCCAAGATTGCCCTAATCAGACATCCGTAGCATCAGATAGTGACCGGGGAACCCTAGAAGATCAAGGGCCAGGATGGTGAAAATCCGCACTTCAAATGATAAATCCGACCGCACGAATGAATTCGGATCGACGATCGCAACTCAACGACACAAAAATCGAGTCAATCCGACATCCGTGGCACCATCCACAACTTCCAGAAGATGGACGGCCAAGATGGCACCACGTGGCGCCATCTCAGCCGCCCAAACGGCCTCCAGCACTACCGCAACTTTTCTTCTTCAATCAGCGCGTCGATTCTCCGCCGTTGGATCAAGATCCAACAGCTGTGGATGCGGCGGGCTAATTCATCCGCGCGACCATTTTGAAGGCGTAGCGCAGCGGTGATGCAGCTGCGGGCGAAGCGGAGGTCGCGGGATCGAGTCCCGCGAACCTCAAATTAGGCGCAAGCTTTCAGGTGCGTGGAGCGCCAGATGGAGATCGGACGGCCGCGTGCGCCCGATAGCGCCGACGCGCGATTGAACGCGCGGTGCGGACGCGCAATCGGACGCGCCAGGCGGGCGAGCTGCAGCGGGTGAAGCGCGATCTAAGCCGTCCGATCTCGCGATCGGACGGCTAAGAACCAGTGGTCGTGCGCAGGCGTTGCGTGCAAGAGCAGGCAATCAGGCGTGCGCGAGCCGCCCACGACGCCCACGAAGGAGGCTTTAGCGACGGTTTTATCCGTCACCAAAGACCCCTCATTTATTGTTTTGAAGTTGTAACGTCCATTTTGCCCCCACTCCTTGCAACTATAAAAGGAGACCCCCTCCATACGAAATTTTCATCCCTTCCTTCTCCTCTCTACCCGTCCAAAGCTCAAGAGAAGCTTGTCCCACACCCGGGATGCTCCTCGCGAGATAAAGTCCAAATTTTTGTTCCCCTTCGGAAGTGGATCCCGCGACGACGACAGCGTGCTACTTCGTTCCCATTCTTCTGCTTCGTCCTGCTTCGTTCTCCTTCGTCCAGGCGTCGTCCCGTCCGGCTCGTCCTCCAAGCAATCGTCGAGGAGGGTAACTTCTCTCTCCCATTCTTATTTACAGCTTTTCTAGTGTAGAATTTTCCTACTTTATAGTGTAACTGATTTTCCGCTTTCTAGTGTAACTTTTATTTAGTTTGATTATATAAACAATTGAAATATTGAATGCATGTTCTCTTTCTTTCTCTCTCTCTCTCTCTCTCTTTCTTTTAGTCTGATAGCTCCATTGTAATTATATCGCCTTGCTTATCAAAAATCCTAAAAAAATATAATTACGAATATAGATCAACGTAGCCTCCCTGTGTTCAACCCGGAATTCTTTTCGGTATAAATTTTATTTCTTGAACACGAATTCTTCGCTTTCGAACTACAACGACAGGTTTTCCAAAACCAAACACGTTAGCATAGCGATTCGTATGCGTTCAATAGTACATAGATCTTTCAGGAATTTAGCATAAGCCAAGATGTGCTTAATGGCATCGAGGAGTGGGATATTGATCTCTACACTCTTGAATAAATTCAAGAGCTCCTCGTTGCTATCTAAGGTTTTCTTCTTCCTGGTTTTCAATAAGGCTTCAGGGAATAAGATGTGGGTGGTGTCCTCAATTTCAGGTTCCTGAGCCTTGTTTTCTTCTTCAACTTTCTCATTTTCTTTCACAGGCTCACCCGGGTTTTAGTTACTAGAAGGTAGTTCGGGGTCCTGGGTTTGCTTCCCACTCCTCAAGGTGACAGAGTTTGCAGATGCATATGGGTTCGGGTCTTGGGGAGGGTTCAAAAAGATAGGAGGGGATTGGTTAACTAGATAACCAAGGTTAGAAGATGAAGAAGAAGAACCCTACTCAACCACCTGAGCATGTGCGTGTGGATCCCTCTGATTCTTGTACCCTTGGGCTCTATTGCCCTGATTTTGTACATTGCGAGGGTTGGGTATGGGTTGGGATGGTAGAGATCCGGGTTGTCAAGTGTTAGCAATAAGCCCGGATTGCAAGTTGTCCAATGATGTCTTCATTTGCTACATAAGCTAGAGCATGGATCCTTGCATTTCTACCATCTATCGGTTTAAACCAACCTGCCCTGCGGATTGCTAGGCATTCCAAGATGGCTGAGTAAACGGTCTCGAGGGCATCTGGTGTATACTTGACCATGACTCGTAGGTCTTTGAGACGCATAGTTGCTGGGTCGTATTTGGGTCTGTTGCCCTAATTTTTTTAGGAGAAGTTAGGGTGGTTCCTCCAACCCGAGTTATAAGTGTTGGAATACGGGTTGGACCTAGCATTCTCTTGTATCGGATATGCATCCTCATAGGGCGAGGATGGAGAGAAGGAAGGATCAAGAAAACTAAGATCAAAGGCCCTAGTTTGGAACCCATAAGGTTTCAAGAAATTTTGGCTCATAGGTTGAGCCGACTCTAGTTGGTTTACGAACTCCCTCCCTGTGAAAGCTCGTGAGGGATGGAAATCTGAATTTTGAGATTGAGTGGGTGTAGAAGTATTTCCTGAGTTTCCAGCCATCCACTCTTCCATCCTTTTTGCAACCACATCCAGCTTATCCAATTTGTTGCAAATCAATTCCATGTCAAATGAATGAGAGTTCTAAATCTCATTAGCATTTAACCTAGGTTGTTAGGATCGGTTGAAAGTATCCATGGAGGCATGATCTATCGAATTCTCACTCATTTTCTCGAACAAGTCATATGCACTATCTGCATCCCTATTGAGGAAATTACCTCCGTAGGAGGCGTCCACATGATTACGGAGTTGTTCGACCAACCCGTAATAAAATATCTACACGAGTTGCCATTTTGGCACCTCGTGGTGTGAACACTTCCTCAAAGATCCTGAAATTACTCCCAAGCACCATGAAACGGTTCCCCCGGCTGCTGGGCGAAAGTGGTAATTGTCCGTCGCAAAGCATTAGGTTGTCCAATTGGGAAGAATTTCTTCAGAAAAGCTGACTTAAGAGCAGCCCATGTTTCTCTTGGCCTTCCAATGGTCCGGTACCAATGTGCGACCTTATCCCTGAGAGAATGGGGGAAACGCCTCATGATCATTTGCTCTTCATTCACATTCCTAGCTTTGGTGGTCTGAACCAAAGTTGTCAAATCCTCCAAGTACTAGAATGGGTCCTCCGAGCTAAGCCCATGGAAATGTTTAATCAAACCTAAGACTTGGGGTTTGATTTCTACATCTCCGGCAGGAACCATGACATTGGGACATTCCTCGTAATTTGAAGGATCATAAAAATCCTTCAAGGGTCGAGCGCCCTGACCATTCATTCATTGGAACCATTGCTGCATCTGTTGCATCTCTTCCAACTGCCTCTGAAGTAGCTCCTGCTAGTTCGAGGGTGGGGGAGGTGATTGTTGATCAGCCATGGGATCTGCTTAACTATAACTCGACCTCTGCCTCCAAGAATGGTATAAAGGTCCTTCCAAGAGAGGGTTCAATGACCTCCTTCCAAGCATGCACTAGAAGGAAGTTGAAAGGACAGGGAAAAATGGAACCTTGCAGCACAAAAATGCAAGCATGTCCTTAAATTAGGTAGCCTAAGGACCTATGCCTCAGAAATAAACTCCAACTACACTACGAATTTGGTGTTGTCCTTACTCCCGAAGATGGTAAAGTTGGGCCGGCGAAGTAGGGGAAGCATGTCTTGAAAGCCGCTAATTGTGCCAAACCCCTGCTTAAGTCGTTTGACAATCGAGCCCTCCAACTTAGCACCTTTTGAAGCAAGTAGATGTCACTAATTCAAAATGTGTTCAAGAGAGTACCCTGAAGTGGACTTTGTGAATCTTAGGGCCAACGTCTACTTAATTTTAGTTAGGCTTGGGATAGTAGTGCTTTCGGAATGTGATGGGCCCTGTTAATGGGTTGTGCCCTTAATAGTTCATTTGAAAATGTGTGAATGTGCACAACCAAGAGTTTTCAAGCAAGATTATTGAGGATAAAGTGAGTTTTAGGATTCAAATCTTTCTTAGTAGGTTTTAGGATTCAAATATTAGGTGTATTCAACCAAGTTTTTGAGAGGCAAACCAAATTTGAAAGCACAGGTTTGAGTATTTTCCTTTATGAATCAAGAAAATATGGAGTGCCTGGCTTGACCTAACTATTTGAATCCTATGGGGTAGCTACAGGATGAATCAATTTTAAATTAGGTGATGCGGCTCAAGCAATTCAACCAATTAAGGCACACAAAAAGTGATTAACCTAATCTAATTTCTACTCTTTTATGTGTGTTGATGCGTGTACCAGTTCCACAGGTCGGAACCCTGGTTGAGTAGATATAATCAAAAGAGGTTATGTGCCTCAAATGTGGGAGTGTGAAGTGCGTATGTTAATTTTGTCCCATAATCAAAAAGTATATATATATATATATATATTTAAAAAAAATAGGGGTGAGATGAGTGGAGGTGACAAACAAGACAAACAACTTCTATCCTAGGATTCATGAAAACACCTAAGTAAATTAGATCTTGATTATTAAGGTGGCAAAATGAACTAGTAGGTGGGGAAGTGCGGGAGAGCACTTACAAACCGCTTCACCCAAACTTTACACCAATCTACCACACTTGGATCTCTTTGCTAGGATACCTGCAAGATAGTAAATCAGAAGCAAGAGAGGTTAGTCAATAAATAAATGCAAAGAAACATGGAAAACAAGAAAGCAAATTCCGTTGCCTCCCCGGCAACGGCACCAAAATGATTAGTGAGTTTTCATAAAGAAAAGTTAGGGTTTCGGGAAACTTGTTGTCGCAGTCATAAAACTCACTATCAAATAAAATTTACCAAAACTCGAAAGAGAGTTCCGAGTCGAACACGGGGAGGCGATGTTTGCTTCTTGAAATCCGCTCTTCAATTTGTTTCTTTTTGGTGTTTTAGGGTTTTTTTTTTTTTGATATTTTTGTAATGCAAAAATAGCCAAGATAATCTTTTGAGCAAGAATAAATAAAGAGATGGAGAGTAGAGAAATGAAGCAAATCCGATATATCAAAATGTTGTTTATTACACTAAGTAGGAAAACAAAATAACTAGAGAATGAGGGTGAGAAGAAATCTCCCAAAGCGAATGTCTGGCGAGACAACGGTGCTTGGTGGCAGCTTGGAAGGAGGAGGTGAGGTGCTTGGCTGTCGGGGGTGAGGCGCAAGAAGAATCCAAGTAGAGGAAAGCCTCACCAAGCTAAGAATGGTGATAAGGCGGCGAAGATGATCGTCTACCTGAATGGAGGTGAGGGGACAGCTCTGTGGTCTCCTATGAAGGGGGTGAGGGTATGGTTGAATATTTGGTGGAGTAGGGGAGTATTACACTGATAGGAGGCTGCGGAGCTTGGGAATGAGCTCTTGGGAGCCTGGGAGGCTTCTTGGAGCTTTTGAGTGGGTGAGGAATGACTAGGTAGAGATGAAGGTGGATGGAGAGGTGAAGGGGGTTTTAAATAGGTGAAGATGAGAGGTCCTCCGCGGCCATGCACGTCAATGCTGGGCGCAGCACAATGCACACGTGTACACTTGGCGCTGGCCCATCCGCGCAACGCAACTGGTAGATGGTGGAGAGTCCACAGCCGTTAGATCAACATCTGAGGGTGGAGAGCAAGGGCAAATCTACGTTCTCAGATCACACGCGCTTCACGCCTGTGCTGGCAAGGGTGAATATCCGCAGTTCAATCCCAATCGCGTGGCTGAGGGAGTGCGCGGATCACGCCTTCGCGAAATTTGAATGTGCACGCATTGCACCTTCGAGAAGATCCAACGACAGAGAGCGTGCACGGTCGTCTTAAATGGGTGCCCCAGATTGTGCACGTCCGATCTGGCTTGCATTTGTGCATCATTGGGTGGGCGTCTAATCGCGCATACGCAATCCTGACCGCTCGATCAAGATCGAGCGATTCAATTTTGCTAGTGTCGAAGAGGCTGCGGCGGATCACAACTTGAACCCGCGCCTCTCTATTGAGAGACGAGTGTGCAACCAATGAGGCAAGGTGCTGGATTGTGGTGCCAAGAGCAGCTGCCTCCCCGGTTCTCGATCATTGGATGAAGATCCAACGGTCGAGATTTCATCAAGCCTTCCCCCTTTGGAGCTAAGCAGCAATTGAGCGATGGTTTCTCAGCCGTTGGATTGAGATCCAACGGCTACGATCTCCTCTTAAGGTGCTTTGGAGGGGAGCTGGGCGACGTTGGGTGATCTGCATGGTGCCACGTGGCACCATCTAGACCGTCCACCTTTCTTTGCTTGCAGAAGATCCTAAGGTGCTCGGATCGAGATGATTTCCGCATTGTCGGACTGCGATCGTCGCTCTGGATTCATCCGTACGGTCGGATTTTGTATTTGAAGCTTTGAAATGTCGTGCCCTATCTCCTGGCCACAATAATGCAGGAATTACTGTATAATTTATACACATTGCACTAAATGCAGTATGATGAATATTATGTAGTATTTATACTATGTAATGCAGTGCAAGGCTTAAAAACTATTATAAGTAAACATTTAATCATGAATACATACATGTTTATCATGTATTGATACTGAAGTTTAGTACCAATACCACATAACTACAGTATCTAGCCTGGACCAAAAGTGTCAAAACTGTAAATGACCTGTACCAGTACTAAAGATTGGTACCGGTACCCTGAGCAGTTACAAAGGTGAATTTCTAGATTTTTAGTGATTGAACAAATAAACATTTAACCTAATCCATAAGTGATCCTATGATATATCAAACATTAGGAAATAGAGAAGATACTTTAAACAGAAATAGATGCATACATATAAACATATGCTATACAAGGGAATAGTTCACATACCTATATTTAAAGCCATTGAAAATTTGTTAACAATCGCAGCTAGGTATTTCAACACCTTAACATGACCCAAAGTTGAATAGTATCAATATGATGGCAAGCGTACCTTTCTGTAGCATATTGAGACCTAATTTCCTCCTCTTTCTCTCTCAATGGAGAGACTCAAAAGCTATGTTAAGGGATGGGGACCATAATTTTCTCCTTAATACAAATTAATTACAATTAATTTGTATTTGATCATTTACAACTCTACCCATCTTAGAAAAGTAAATAACTCATAAATCTCTACCCATATATTTTCACATCTTTAATGATATGCCAATGTCCAAGATTAATATAAAACCTCTTTTGATCACTTTTAACGTAGGCTTAAATAATTAACAACTATAAATATATGATCATTTATGCATACTAACCCATCAATTGAACTAATGATCCAACATAAGTCGAGTCACTCCTTACTTATGTACTTGTTTATATATATATATCCCTCCCACAATGATTATCATCGGAAATTTTAAATTATAATTAAATATATTCATCAATAATTTTTAAGTGTACAACTAAAGTGCTCTGCTGATTTCTGTACAACTTAAAAGTGCATGCCAAAAGCACCAGTGAAATACATAAAAATAAAAAAAATGCTAATAACACTTTGTTTTTGTTTTTTTTCGAAGGAAGTGTAGACAACTGTATCAACGAGGGGATGCCTACAATATCACTCATTTTTTTAAGTACATAATGATGGACCAACTTGTTTATCATGTCCCCTCATGAAGAGGTTTCACAGTCGGTGGATGTAGCAAATTTCGTAAAGTCCGTGGTTGGCGACTGGAGAGGCCTTTTTCCCTTTTCGAGCATTGATGTACCAAACTAATTATAATTAAAGACTTCGAAGGCAACCAGGAGAGAATTGAATCTGGGCTTTGGAGATGGAGTTGGCGCAAAGTTGTTAAATGGTGATGGATAGCATGACTTTCCAAATAGGCGATAGGGAGATTCTTCGATCTCAACTCCAAATGGAAAGAAAGTTGCACCATATATGATACCAACCCGTCGTCCTTGCCGCATGGCTACTTCGCCCTTGTCGGATCCAGAGTGGCGTGGACTATTTATTTATTTAATCTCAGGATATAAATGAGGAAAATAGTAGAATAAAAATGAATATTTGGATATCATGTGTAACTGTTGGAAACCTTACTTTCTTTCCCAAGCTCTTAATTCTCCTTGTAAATGTAACTATTTTCTCAAGATGCTATATAATTTAATATCTGTTTTTAACTGAAAAAAAGGAGGAGGATTTGCTAGCTGCTCAATATGGATCATGATGGAATTCATGATTTAAATCTTCAAGGAAATGTTTCTTATTGGAGCAACCAAGTGGAAAATTGTCGTGATCATGTGTTAGTATCATATATCATCCTAAAAAGCCGTTGAGAATCCACTCCTCGCATGAACGGCGGAATCCCATGAGGGATCTACAGCGGAAGTAACTAAATGATATTGCTTCGTTATGTTTTTGCCTTGATTTAATTTTGTGCATCCACTATTTTGTCATCCATGAATATGTGTGACTTCCTTAATTCATTTGCATTCTTCCATGTGAGCACGTGCGTGGGGGTGTCCTTGCGGTTGCGCATGTGTGTGGGTGATGGGTGTAGTCTAACTAGGCCTATAATGCACAAAAATGTATCTGATATTTAACTAGGACCTGGATTAGTAGTGGTACTGATTCAACCTAATGGATTGTTGATTCTACGAAAATCTAGGTCGGCCAACCTCAAAATTTACTCTAAGTTAAATTTTAACTATAGTTAAGTTAAAATAAAACTGTGTAGAGTACCTATGTTGTAGCTAATGTTGTGTGTGTGCATGAGTTTAAGTGTTAAGAGTGGATGTGAATATTCTAAGGCATTAGCGACATTTATAATCTATCACTATACGTATTATATGTGTTTGTATAAGTAGTATACATATGTTCGTAATTTATTTTTGTGCCTCTCGTTAGGCATTGAGTATCATAGTTGTAAATAACTATCGTAGAGTAGTTTAGATTATTTTTTATTCCTTTTCATTTGTAAATATATTAGAGGTATTGTAATTAGTATTAAGTGATTCATTTTGTACACAATTAACCTAATTCATTCATTATTTGATTCATTGATTGATTTTGTTAATATACTTAGCATTTTTGGAATAAAAGAGTACTTTTAAAATTAAAGAGTGATGTATATCAATAACAGCCTCCCAGTGAATGACCCAGAATAAACCAATAAAAATTGTAAATAAATAAAATGACATGACATCCATCTGAATTGCATCTATACTACAATAACAATGATACTTAATTAACATGCAATCCAGATATATCATCACCTGTCAAGGACCTATTTGTAAGCCCTTAGGGATTGGGTGGTTATAATCCTTTCCCTTATGGGTTTGCCTGTAAATTTTCTACCTCTTCACATCGTGGGCTCGGTGCAAAAGCACCAAAAAACCTAATGCTCACGCTCCTCTCTACTGTTCATACGCGATGAACACGGCTAATCATAGTCGTCTGTTCATCTTCCATCTCATCCAACAGAGGATCCTCCACCATCCTCCGATCATCGATGCGAGTACCTTCGCACCCTCACCCAGATCACATCCCACGGTCCTCTTTCATCCCCAAAACTTCCCGTGCTCTCATCTTACTCCATCCACTATTGATACTCAACGTTCCATGGCCCACATACCCAATCACCTAATCCACTGAGCGCCTATATAAGGAGCTCTACACTCGCCTAGCAACCCCTGTCAACTCCATCCCCCTTGAGCCGATCAATCGTCTATCCCTCCAACTCCTGTTCCCCTTGCTCGACTGCCAGTGATAGTGGTGGTGTCTTCTTCCTCTTTGCTATCACAGCAACCCGCTGTGGATCCAAGGATCCCATTCTCTCCATTCAAGGTTTCTCCTCTTTCAGCGCTGCAATGACCAACTGCAGCCCAGGTCCCATTTTGTCCTTGTAGTTTAGGATTTTTAATTGCTTTCGTAGATAGAATTTATTGCTTTGTTAGCTAGATTTATTTGCTTTCTGGATATATTTAGAGCAGATTAGATAGTTCAGATGGTAATTCACTGTTTGATTACTTAGAATTAGGAGTATATTAGCTTAGATTTAGTTTTTCCTCAATCAGACCTCTCTGATCAATTCAGATCAGAGAGGTCAATTCACGCTCACATTTTGATTCATAACTCTTCCCCACCACCTCATGATCACTTCTATTACCTTTTCTCAAAGTTTTGATCCATTGATCATCCCCTCAATCAGAGCAAACCTGGATCTAAAGCTCTCTAGCTTCTAAATCCAAGTTGCACTCAAAAATCAATCTAAGGGTGTCCCATTCATCCCAAATAATCACGAATGCCCTCCCCATGGTTTCCTTGATTATAATTTGCTCGATTTATCTTGATTTGGTTTTCATGCCTGATCTGATGATTAGAGATCCAATATGGTTTTCAACAGGTTGAATTGAGTGAATTGAGCTTTTAGAACTCTAATTGGACTGATTGCGGTTGGATTTAGCTCATTTAATTGAATTTTTATCAATCAGATCTTTCGTGCCCAATTTTCTGCATCCGTATTGGTTGTGCTCATCGCTAGGTAGTAAAGCCCAATGAGAATCAGATGCATTGATTAGAGGCCTTTGCAATGGCCTAAGCATTCATTTAGGATCACAATAGATCCTTGAACACCAATTAATGGTGTGCAGGAATCTCGAGTGACCAAGTCACTATAGTGACCTAAGATTAAATGCCCAGGTGGGCGACATCTGATTTTAATTCAAAGAGGTTTAATCTACAAATTAGGAGTTGAATGATGTTTGAGAGGTTTAAATGAAGATTTGGAACTAGTTTGAAAGTGGTTTTGATGCCTAATTTGTAGTCTTCCATATGAGCTGTCTATGGCGATATAGGAGAGTCAATTAGGCTTTTTAGGGTTCTTTGACCCTTTGGTTTTAATGGGATTTTAGATCTTCTAACAAGTGTTTGAGATAGTGTAGTGTGAAGTTTCTATGCTTCGAATCAGATCTGGGATGTTATCACTCTATCACCCAAGTCTGAGACAAATTCTGGGTTCAAACATTCAATTAAGGAGTACAGACTTTGATTAAGGTTTTAAAAGTGGTTCTCCATGATTCAGAGTTTAAATATGTATTTTGAATTAAGGTTGAGAGCTTTAAATCAGAATGAGTTGGTTTGATTCTTCTTTAGCATCCTTGTGGTCAGTGATAATCAGTATTTCATTGTTAATTATGTCGTTAATTAATCGTGTTATAGTATAGTTGCAATCCAGGCAGATGTCATGTCATTTTATTTAGAGACAACTTTTACTAGTTTATTCTTGGTTGTTCATTGGGAGACAGTTATTGATAAACATTACTCTCTAGTTCCAAAAATGCTCTTTTATTCCAAAAATGTTAAGTACGTTTACAAATGAATCAATGAATAAAAGAATAAACGAATCAGGCTAATTGTCTACAAAATGAATCAATTAATGCTAATTAAAATACCTTAAAAATATTTACAAATGGAAAGGCATCAAAAATAATCTAAACTACTCTATGTTAAGTATTTACAACTATACTAAGCAATACCTAAGGATAGGCACAAAAACACTAAATAAATATACTAAACTAAACTATACTAACATATATGATATCTATACTAACGTATCATATATCTATAGTAACAAATCTAAGCGTCACTAAAGCCTTAGAAAAGTACTTACACAAACTAACGCAACATTATGCGTATACTACACTAACATATGATGCCATATATACTGACATATAAAAACGTCACTAAAGGACTTGAATACAGAAATACAAAACTAAACTCAGTTACTAACATAGCACACTCTCATTACACACAATACTAACTCACGCACACACACAACTCAAATTAACACAACACTTATACACAGGCACTCTACTCATACAGACACTTAGGTTTATTTTTAACTTAACTATAGTTAACTTACAACTTAGTGCAAAATTATTGGTTGGCGAGCCCAAGTCTTTCGCAAGACTAACGGCTTGCATGGGTCGGATCGGTACCACTACTAAATTGAGACCTAATTCGTTGTTAGTTTATTTTTGTCCAATTTAGGCCCACTCAGGCCCACACCTACACACTTACACACCCACACACATGCACTCGCAAGCACATAGGCCCACGCACTCACCTGAAGGCACGCACACATGCGTCAAAGGTACCTGTATGTTTAATTGTTTTGCGCCCAACGCAAGTCGACTGGGCAACTATTGCCCGCAAATCAACTTAAGTGTGCGTGGTGTCTCCATTTTCAACGATGTGGCACTACGTGCCCGCACTGATTTGGTGTGCAACAGCTTTTGCAGAGGCCAACTTTGGACCTCAAATTGAGTGCCCATTTGGTATTCCTTTTAAAATTAAATTACATAGTTGTAAAGCCTATACATAGGGCTACATATTGGTACCTTTATTTTCAATAATTAATTAGTTAATTATATTTAAAAATTGGTTAATGTTACTAATTTTTACATGTTTAATTAATGCTTACTTAATTAACGTACAACTTAATAATGTAATGACTCAATTGACCTATAAATTAGTTAATATACATACTAACGTATTTATTACACATTTTTAATTTATTTTTGATCTTTTATTTTAATTTATATACCATTATTTACACGATTTTAATAGATATATACTATCATACAGTATAATTACTAATGTACAGTATAAATACATCATAAATGTACTAAAAATATTTAAAATTATAATATACAAGTATACTACATAAATTACTTCAACAATAACCTAATTACTAATTTAAATTATTTTAACTTAATAACTTAGCTATATAACTTAATAACATAAATATATATAGTAAATACTTAAAGAAATAAATATATAGGTGTCCTACAGTATACTATAATTACTTTAATCTATATGTACATTTATAAATAAGATTATACATATATACATAGTTGTTTATAATTACTTAAGTATATGTACATATAATTTGAATAAATAAGTAGGTAATTATATAATTATAGTATATATAATTTAATTCAAAATAAGTTCTTATTTAAATAATTATAATACATATATAAGTTGCTGGTATACATTTAAGTTATATAATTTACTATTTACAAGTAGGTTAGTGTTAAATAGATATTTACAAGTATAAATACTTTATACAAGGTATTTTTATAAAATTTTTGGCTTTTTCAAATTGGCTTTATACAAGTATATACAAGGTTAGTGTTATATAGTCCTTTTGTGTTTTATAGGAATAGGGGAAGAGAGAAAGAAAAGGTGAGAAGAGAGAGAGAGAGAGAGTAGCTGGGAGAACTTACCAGTAGAAGCCTAAGTCTTCTCTAATTTTGAAATAAAGCAAAACATACAAAAATACAAAAAGAGTCCTCTTCTTCTCTTCTCTCCTTTCTCCTCTCTTTCCTTATCTTCATAAAACACAAAAACAAAGTAAAATATGAAAAATATAAAAAATCCATAAAAATGCCTCTGTATTTAGTATTTATACTTGTAAATAATACTAAATTAAGTGTATATAGTATTTATATGTATATTAAGTCTATAAATAACTTATATATCTAGTCTATTTACTTAGGTAAGTATTTATGTTATGTTATACAGTATGTATTATAATTATATAATTATGTATTTATTTATTTATGTTATATGTACGTGAGCCATGTATATTTCTAAATAACTATGTATATACTTATAATTATAATTGTAGATATTACTTAAAGTAATTATAATGTACAGTAATGTATCCTTATTTTTATTTATTTATTTATCTATATATTGTACATAACTATATTCATAAGTTAAATAGTTATATTACTAAGTTAAAATAATTTAAATTAGTAATTTAATAAAATATTGAAGTAAATTATGTTGTATAGTTGTATATTATAATTTAAATTAATTCAGTATATTTATAACTTATTTATAAAGTAAAATAGTATTTAAACTGTATATCTATGTATATATGTATAAATCATGTATCTAAATGTATATAAATCGAAATAAATGAATAAAAATAAATTAAAATATGTAATAATAAGTTAATAATGTAACTTAACTAATTTATAAGTAAATTGAACCATTAACTTATTAATTTGTACTTTAATTAATGAATTAAACAATAAGTCAACATGTATTTTTTCCTCATTTCAACGAGTTTTTAAATATATTTATATATTTAATTATTATAAATAAATTGTACTAATAAGTAGCCCTGTGTATATACTTCATGTATATATAATTTAATTTTAAAATACTTAATAAATTAACACCTTAATTAAGCCATGAAATCAACCAAAATCCACAATTTAGTGCACCAATTTGGGTGCTCAGATTAGCACTACATCGTGTGCTACAAACTACTCACAGCCATATAAGTCGGAACGTGCCTACTACCCACATGGTCGTCAACGTTGGGGGCACAGATGAGCATTTAAAGTGTTTATGTGTATGTATGCGTATGTGGTGTGGGCTGGAAGCCCGTGTTTGGTTTGGCTTTCACCAGGTTTTATGGGCCTTGTAGGACTAAAACCATGCAAAAATACATTAATAAAAACTAGGACCCAAGATTAACCGTGGTCGATCCGACCCCCGTGAGCTGTTGATGCAAATACCAAAATTTTGCCTAAGTAGAGACTAATAATGGTTGAGTAAGGAATTGTATATACACTTTGCCTTATTTTGTACATAATATTTGTAAGGCTCTTTAGTAATGTTTATGAGCGTCATTGTACATAGTTAATATATGTTAGTATAGTGTATAGTTGTTACGACCCGATCTCGGTTCCCTACGGAACCCGAGAACGGTTGCCTCGACTAGATCCCAAGACCCAATCGTCCAACGAGAAATAACCAAATGCATAAAACATTCCACAACCACAAATGCATTGTAACTAAGCAGAAATAAATAATAGATAGCAATGGAAATAGAACAGAATATCTTAAAGATATTACATGCCACAAGCGGAATAGAAATGTTCACTAACATAGCCATCACATAATAAAGAGAAACATAACAGAAACAGTTATTACATGTTAAAGGTACTCACTACTAATAAAAAGCCTTAGCAATGGAAAAGAGAGACAACTATGGTTGGGCCCAACACCCTCTGCAGCCGGTGACACTAGCTACTCAACTCCCTAACCTGAACATGGTTATATAAATCTATGGTCAGCAATCACTGAGTAGAGTGGTGGTTAAGTCATTTACATGCAATTAAATAAAAAGGAAATAAGCAATTAACTAACCATCCAATTTTCAGTTATGTATTATTATTTGTTTCCATTTAAACATCCATGTGCTTCTGATTCAGTTTCTAGTAAAGATCCACAACATTTCTCAAATTCACTAGTTCCTTAAGGGAACGATCTTGATGCAGTTTTCCCGCGATGCAGGATGTACACGTGGCACTCTCCTAGCCGGAAGAGCATCCCGTGGTAGCCCTATACCCAGTCTACCACCCCATGGTCATGGCCGCAATGTAGCAGTGATTATAGCAAGCGCGATAAGCGCACAAGTAGCTACCCCGCATTGGTACATGGTCAATCTTTTTTGCTAACTAGTATGCCCAAACGTACAGCACAGAACAGAATAGGGGCCACATCCCTCATCAGTCTGCATACCCTCGCCCGACTATCCTAGTTTACCCAGTGGACCTAACAAGAGTCGGTGTAAGGGGCCAATCCTAACCCCGGGTCCCAACCCAAGGGGCGGCTAGCTCCCTCCTACACTAAAGTAATAGTAGCTCTCCTCGATACCACGTACACAAGGGCCAGCTCACTTTTCATACCCAAGTCCATACAACCAACCAGCCCGTAGGCAACATGTTCCATCATACGTCCGATGTTCGTTTCAGTATACTTGAGTTCCTTTCCTTGTTCCCCATAGGGTTCCTGCATCGTACTCATCTCATTTCGTATACAGCACATATCACTATTCACATTCCAGTTCTTAATCGCATAACAGGCAGCTCGTGATTTAATAAATTAAGCAAGCACCACATCAATTAACTATTTAGTTGCTAGCAATAAAGATTTTAACCTGCATCTCAGAGTATAACAGCGTGGTTCAAGTAATGCATATTCATCCTTTTCAGCCTTAGAGTTCATTTCATATCCTAGGGTTCAATCAAATCATTCTAATATAGCATGCACTTTAATCATTTAAATCACAACATTAGAGAAGACCACTCTACTGAAGTATTCGGGTGGAATGCGAGCTCATATGGTAGATCCCATCGTCTTCGTGGATCCCGTATACACTATGGACTGGAGACCTATACCATTAACTAATCATGTCAAACGAGTTCAAAATAGCATAAGTGCGACACTAACACATAGGGAATTTCGAACGAAAACCAACGATACTTTGTTTGCGTAAAACTAACTCTGTTTAGGCCCTGAACTGACCAAAAACATGCACTCTGACTAAAATCAGACGTCTTGGGCGAGTCCTAGACATCTTAAATGATCGCAAAAGTCACCTTGCTTTCCTGCATCTTTTTCAAATGTCAAAACCCCTTCGCAGCCGTCCGAGGGATCTTCCAGACATCTGACACTTCTCCCGGTCATCTATAAGAGTAGTTAGGCGTCTAACACGATCTCCAGACATCCTAAAGCACCTCGAAGGTCACGCCACGCGCCTTTCCAAGGCCTCGTACCTACGCTTGCACGCGTCGCTGAAGTGCGACACCTCAAATGCTAACGTACACGCATGCAAGCTTGTGCATGGTACATACCTTGGCACCCTATGTGCTATCAGACGTCCAACGTCAACTCCGAACGTCTTATGGCTCCTTCAGATGTCTGTAGAGCGTTACAGACGTTTAATACTGCAAAAAAATGACTCCGTAGAACTCCTCGCAAAGCTCCGCCTTGCGAGCTCCAACTGCTGCAACTGCAGCAGTGCCGCCCTCCTCGCGCAGGTCTTCCTCCTACGCGGCTTTTTCTCCCTCTCGAGCTCCTTCGGCTGCACTCGCCGCACTTCCTTTCCTCGCCTGAGCTCCTCCGAGATCCTCTCCTCTCCTCCTCCTCGCACCTCCTTCCCTCGCCCATGCTCTCTCTCTCTCTCTCCCTCTCCTCTATGCTCCTCCCCTCTCCTTCTTCCCTACTCACGGCTGTAAGGGGACGGGGGAGAAGATGGTTGCCGGTGACAAGGTGGTGGAGGAGTGAAGGTGGAGGTGGTGGCGTGGGGAAAGTGGAGGGGTGAGGGGGGTGTTATAAAGGAGAGGTTTTAGGGTTTGTGTGCGTGCGTTGATAAAAATTAAGAAATGCGAGATATGTGTGCAAGCTAAACAAACTATGAAGCATTTTCACTCCATTACTAGAGATACTGAGGTTATAGATTTGGTGCACACGGATATCTTCAAGTTTAACAGTGTGTTGATTAGGGGCAATAGAAAGTATTTTATCACCTTTATAGATGATAGTAATAGATACTACTATGTGTAATTGCTTAAGTCTAAGGATGAGGCATTAAGTAAATTCCTTATGTTTAAGAAAGAAGAAAAAACACAAACTGGGAAAACTCTTAAGAGATTGAGGTCGAATAGAGGAGGGGAATATATGTCCAACTTATTTGATGAATAGTGCTAAGCTTTTGGTATAATTCATGAAGTGATGGCCCTATATTCCCCTCAATCTAATGAGATAACAGAGCGAAAGAATATGACCTTAACTGACATGGTCAACACTCTCTTGCAAAGCTCAAGATTACCTACTTACATGTCGGGGGAAGTTTTGAATACGACATGCCATATTTTGAATAGAGTTTCCCTCAAGCATAAGGAAAGTAGTCCATTTGAGATTTGGAGAAATAGGAAATCAAGTTTGAAATACCTCAAAGTGTGGGGTTGCTTTGCAAAAGTGGTTGTCCCAGAACACAAAAAGAAAAAGCTTGGACCTATGACAGTTGACGTGGTCTTTCTGGGTTATGTTGATAATATCTACGCCTATAGATTTTTTGTTATAAAATTTGATATTTCAAGCATATATGTCAACACTATGTTGAGCTTCGCAATGCTGCATTTTTTGAGGATGTTTTCCCTATGAAGATTAAATTATCTCAAAATATGACTTCACATAATCTAGCCACCACATATGGTTCTATTCCTGGATAAGTGAAAAGGATGTCTAATGTGGGAGCTAGCTCTTCCCATTCTGAACCCAAGCAAGTTGAAGAGTCTGAACATAGAAGTAAAACATCAAGAATTGCCAATGATTTGGGAAGTAATTTTATTACTTATCAAATTGAGGGCGATCCCCCTACTTATCGTGATGGTATGGCTTCTTCTGAAGCTAAGCACTAGAAAGATGCCATTAAGAATGAGATGGGTTCAAGAAAATAAAGGGAATCAATTATTTCAATACTTATTCTCTAGTAACTACGAAAACTAATATCTGGATCCTTATTGCATTGGCTTCTATTTATGATCTCACTATCCACCAAATGGGTGTGAAGATCACCTTTAATGACGATCTTGAGAAGATCTATATGGACCAGCCTGAGGGATTTGTAGCTCCTGGGAATAAGAAAATGGTTTGCAAGCTTGTTAAATCTTTTTTGTTTTGAAACAAGCACTCAAGCAATGACATGAAAACTTTGATAAGACTATACAATCTTTTGACTTTGTAGGTCACAAATCTGATAGGTGTGTCTACTCTATTTAAGGGTGATATGTGTATTGTCCTATGCCTATATATAGATGATATATTATTGTTTGGATCAGACACTATAATTGTGAATGAAACTAAGTTGTTCTTAAATAGTAAGTTTGAGATGAAGGATATGGGTGTTGCAAATGTGATCCTAGGCCTCAAACTGATTCGGTCAGCAAAGGAGATAGCTATTTCTCAATCTCATTATGTTGAGAAGGTTCTTGAGAAATTTGGCTATGAAGATTGTAAGGCTGTAAGCACACCTTTTGATTCATCAAAAACTCTCTATAAGAACAAAAGTGGAACGCTTGTTTTACAACTAAGATACTTATAGATTATAGAAAGGTTGATATATTTGGCTAACTGCACCAGACCGTATATTTCTTTTTCCATGTCTAAGTTGAGTAGATATACAAGCTATCTTGACCATACTCATCGGGATGCTTTAGACCGAGTACTTAGGTACTTAAAGGGAACTGTTTCCCTTAATTTGTATTATGGTAAATATCCTTCAATTTTGGAAGGATATAGTGATGCAAGTTGGATTGGTCAAATGGAGGATTTTTGGGAGTCATGGTGTTACAGGTATGTCTTTACCCTTGGAGGTGGTGTAGTCTCCTAGCGGTCCTCAAAATAAACCATTTTAGCTCGGTCTACCTTTAAGGCTGAGCTATATGCTTTCGACACCACTAAAATTGAGGCTGAATGGTTAAAGGGACTTCTTACAGAAATCCCTATGGTGGGTAAGTCAATTCCTGTGATATCTTTGCATTGTGATAGCATGACTGCTATAGCAAAGATTAAGAGTTCAAAGTTTAATCAGAAAATAAGGAGACATATCCAAATCAGACTTTTTTAAGGGATTTAGTGTCTCAAGGAGTGATTGCTGTGGAATTTATAGTATTCAAGGATAACACAACAAATTCGTTTACTAAAGGACTTGATAGATCATTAGTCCTTAAGTCTAGGCTTGGGATGGGACTAAGACCTATTGGGAGTTCACCTGCAGTAGCAACCCAACCTAACTGAGTGGAGATCCCATAAAGTAAGTTCAATGTGGTAACAACAAGTTGCATGGGGAGCTGGTTGGCACTCATTATATGTTTTTACATCTGAGTCCAATCCCTAGAAGCCTGAGTGCCTTAAGCTGCAAATTTAGGAAGAGCAAAGGCTCTGAATAGGTTCAAGCCTTTTTGGCAGGATGTGAGTAATGCATCCTTGGAGAATGCCACCTATTTGAGTATTACTGTGGGCCGCAGGTAAGGGAATAGGGTCTTTCCCAATTGCAGTCATGAAACAGGATAGGGTGCATGGCCCTTAAGAATACCAACCCTGAAGATTATCACCAAGAACTTCATTATGTTGTCACCACTATACATCCCACATCAAAGGTCCAGACTTCAACACTAGTTTCACTTTATTCCTGTGATGGTGAAAGTGGGCGACTCAGGTAAGGGTTCAAACTGGAAGATACCTTTACTGAAAGTAGAGAGTGGTAGCTGAGGAATTTATCGTTAAATTTCAACAATGAATTTGTAGGGAAATGTTGGATTTGAGAGCCTAATTGCATCAATCGAGATGTAATTGTTATATGGTGACATGAGAATTCATGTTGAAATAAGTGAAATTTGGGAGAGATTTTCGATCCCATACTAGAAGTAGACAAATCTCTTGGTGGCTGTAAAAGGCTTCTGTCTCCCATGACTTATATAGCAAAGAGTGAGAGGTGGGGTTAGGGACCACACATGCACGCGAGCATATCTCGCCTCGCCCCGGCCCATCTCAGCCTCGGGGTTGGGTGAGAATCAATTTGGAACTTGGAACTTTAACTATTTTGCTACAAATTTTTAATCTCACAATTTTGACCTGGATTGGTCGATCAAAAGGTAAATTGGTCAACCAATTGTTTCGGTCAATCAAAAAGTCAAGCTTGATCGATAATTAGTTGGGTCAACCGGAAAGTCAAGTTTGATCGACTAATTTATTTTAGTTGATCAATGAACTTAATTGGTCGATCAATTGTTGTATTTCCATAAAACAAAAATTTCCATAAATGTCTAATCGTAGGCTCTATATAAGGGCCACGAGGGGCCTCTCATTTAACACACAATAAGAGCATAAAAGCTTTCTCCACTCTCTCCCCCCCTCTCTCTCGTTCTTGTTTCTTTCTTGGTGCGTCCGTTTGACATGAGATTGGTAGAAAACTTTCCAATCACTTTTATCAATCTTACATAATGAGATTAAAAGATCTACGAGAAGTTTTTAGTTAATCAAATCATTAAATTGGTAAATCAATCAGGAATTTGGTTGAAAACTAAATTGTCTCAGCTTCATTCTCCTGAGATGTTTATTTGTGCTATTGCATATTATTTGTTCTTTATTTTATTTTGGATTTTTCCAAATCATGTTCGACTTGTTTAATTTAACATTTTTATCTCTACAAAAATATTGGAAATATATATATTTTTATTTATTTATTTTCTATATACGTTTATTTCAACAGATAGATCATAAACTAGTTTTAATCGATCAAACCTTTTTTTTAGTCAATCCAAATAATTTCTACCAGTCTAATTTTTGTTTCTTTCATATTTTAAAAGATCAAATTTTACTCATAGATTAATTAGGATGGAGTTTAATTACTTTGATAATTTCTAGCCATTATGACTTTCTTATTTAATTTTCTAGTTATAATTATCCTAGGTCCATAAATAGGTGCTTTAGGATACTACTAGCTACATTTAAGAGCTCATAAAGTAATTATTCCATCTAGAATTATGTATGAGTCCTTTTAAGCTCTTGATGGATTGATTTTTTGTTCTCTCTTTGGGCTCTCAAAATTGTTGACTTTCAAGACTAGTCTACATTGATTCTCATGTCAATGAGCCTTATTCAATTTGCATTTTTTATATTTCTCTAAAACTTATATTTTGCTACAATATTTAATTTTGTTGGATATCCTTAAATCATATATATGTAGACATACATACTAAGGAGCTTAGCCTATTAGAAGCCTTTTTCTCACATTAGTAGGAATAAAAAAGGATGTTTGGTTAGGGCTAAGTTATACTTGTTTTGAAATAACTTGAAATTTGAATTTTGATCCTTTGGGCTTTAGGGAAAATCCTGGATTGGAGCTTAGATAGAGAGGCGACTAATTAAGAGAAAATCTATATAAATCATTGTATTATTTCATAATTGTTTGTATTTGCAAGTTGTTGATTTGCCATTATCTTTGTTACATACTATTCATTGTCCTAATGGATATAAAAATCCTACATCTCATTCTCATTGTCATCTTTATATACTTGTTAAATTCCTTTCAAGCTTTTTTTTTCTTTAGCAAAGCCCAAATAGCTCATAACTCATATAATAAAGAATTTAGGAGTATAAGCCCCAGGTTGTACTAGTGGCCAATCAAAAGAGATTAAACATAGAAGAGGTCCATATAAGTAAAGGAGCTAAAAGAGCAAAAAAAGACCAACAAAATGTTCATCAAAGTCCACCTAGAGTAGCAAAAAGAGCCAAAAAGTGAGCCTGTCGCTGGTGCATATTGATGCAGCCATGGCCAAACCTAATTCTTATTGAAGGAAAGGGAGTTGAGTTCTTGGAAAGACCTATTCAATGGAGAAAGACATGTTTGTTTGTTTCTAAATGTGAAAAAGAGAAACTAGAGATAAGCAAGTCATTGGAGAGCATTTGCCACAATGTAATCCACTAGGAAGTTTGCTATTGTCAATGTAATTTTTGCACTTGGGATGAAAGTGCCTTCAAAAATTTTGATGCATCTTTCTTTCCATAAGTGCCAAAGAAGAGCGGAGAATGCCATTTCATGAAAGAGTTTTCTTTGCTATTCATTAAGTTTATGAGACATGGAGGAATTTACAATTGTTAGTGCATTTGTGGTTTCAGCAATGAAAGGGCATTGAAGGAAGAAATGTTCATTATGCTTACAATTATCCTAGTGTTCGACACGTAATTAATGTTTTGAAAGTTATTTAGTTGTAGTATAGCGTGAAAACACGTCGACAAATAAATTTATAAAACTTCGGTGAGTACCGAGTCATTCGTAGGGAGATAATCTCAATTATGCAGAAGCATTTCTATAAAACTAATTCTAACTAAATATATATATGTATATATGTATAAAGCAGATATCCAGAGAATCAAAATTTTATTGCAATTAGATAAAGTTTTTCACGGTAGAAAATGCTAATAAAGATAGAGAGAGAGAGAGAGAAGAAAGTGGCAGAGAAACGATGCCGCTTGTGGGATGCTTGTGCGAGATGCGGCAGCACCTCAACTCCAGAGTGCCGGGACGGAGTTGCAAAGGAGACGGAGAATTGTAGAGAAGACGGTAGAAGAGATTTGGAGTTGATGGGAGAGAGAGATGCTTTAACAGGGGGCCCTAGGTCTTCTTTTATAGTTTTGATGGAGGGCAAAAAGGGTATTTTGCCTTAAAACCGTCCAACTCTAATTTGATCATATCCGTTGATCGGGAGATCAACGAATTTGGCCTCAAAATACCTTCATTTGGGCCTAAAACACTTCGATTCAACCTGGTGGCGACACGTGGTAGCCGTTGCATCGTCAATCTTCAATTGCGCGGCTCTGATTCCTCCTCACGAGCGTGCTTATCTTCTTCGCCCACCGCTTGCCTTCAAAACCCGCCTCAACGTCAGCCATCTGATCGTAACGAGTGCCGCTGCCACACATGTGATCACATGTACCCGCTACGTGCTCTGATAGCGCCACGTGGGCGCACCTACGCCTTACGATCGCGCAATTGTGCCCGCTTCCACGCGTGTGCGTGAGTCAATGTGCTGCGCAAACCTTTTGTCATATGTGCTTGTTTGTTTCTATTTATGCTTATCCAGTCTGGGCAGGTGACGTGGCGCGCTCGTGGCCATTGGATGGAGATCCAATGGACCACAGCGTGCGATGCAACCTTCCTAGATGGGGCGGTGGTGAGGGAGTGGCTGTGATGGTACCACGTGGCACCATCATGACTATTCATCTTCTTTTCCTTGTACTTGGTGATGTAGACCTCCGATCGAGTTGATTTTTGTGCTGTTGGACTACAATCATCGATTCGGATTCATCTGTGCGGTTGGATTCTACATCTGAGACTCGGATCTTCGTCGTTTGGCTCCATGATCTCTATTCTTCTATGGACTACACATGATGCTCTGGTTGTTTAATCAAGACGATTTCAGAACTGTTGAACTCCCATCGTCGTTCTGATCAGATCTGTCCGGTCTAATCTAACATCCGCAGCTTCGAATCATTTGAGATTAAAATCATCTCTCTTTTAGGTCATAAAATAACGATAATATCTATATGACTAACAAACTAGCTATTATGTAAATTATGATGCTATGAATGCATTATTCCTAAGTTTTGCTAGAATCTATCTTAATTCAGGTGATTTAGGTTACATGATTACTGTGCAATCACCTAGCAGAGGTAGCTAATATTGGCCAGCTTCCTACCTAACCCTTGGAGATAATTCTATGTAGGTAATTTTACATTGAGCAAAAGCCATAAGAAAAAGGAGACTCGAGATGGCTGCTTGTTTTTCCAAAGTAAGTTATAGTAGGGTGAAATAATTCTTCCCAAGGTAATGAGATTGTAAGTGTTTTGAACCACCTTCGTTTGATTGGATAAAATGGTGAAAGAGTAATTGTCAAGTGAAACCTAGTTATTTGGAGTTAGGGTTTTTGTGATGGCCTTGCCAAGTGAATCGTACTTGATATTAGATAAGATAAAGAGGTCAGCTAGGGCATATTTGTTTTAAAAGGGGTTGGCTATTAAAAGCCATGTGCCAAAAAAAACCTTTTTCTTGTTTTCAACTTCGCATTTGATAAGGGGTTGTAGTGTCATAGAAGTAATGGTGAGGTCTCTCCATGATTTGGAGGAGACTCTAATTTGTGGAATTGGGAAAAAGGGAGTAATACTGATAACACTGCATCTTGGGGTGATAATTCTATTAAATGGGATCCATCTTAAGAATAAAATGCGCAGATAACACATCATAAATAGAATGGGAGCATTGCATGCATCAAACATCAAAATTGCTTATAAAATAGTATTAATGGCCATTTGTATAAGTACTTGTCAAAGCAGGCCTTAGATGAGCAATCGGACCACACGGATGGATTCAGAGCGACGAACGGAGTCCAACAGACTTGAAATCGGCCAAATCCGACATCCGGAGCTCCTATAATGGGCCCAAGAAGTTCTGACCATTGATCTGATGATCAACGGCCCACGACACGCCACGTGGCGCCCGCTCGCTGCGTCCAGACCGTCGCCTGCTTCCACCTTCACCCAGAGGACGAATCTCAGCCATCGATCTTCGATCAAATGGCTGAGAGCCGCTCGCGCGCCCACCCTCGCCGCGACAAAGCAGCGGGCGCAGCGTAGCGGTCGAAGCGCTCACGCGACGCAGGTTTGAAGCGCGCTGCGCGAAAATTGTGAGGCGAAGGTGCGTGTGGGCGAAATTGGACATCCTGATCAGCAGCAGACGGGTGCAATTGAGAGATGTGGCGCCCGCAGATGCACCTTGACCAGACGCACGCGATGACGCAGGGGCGTGGGCGTGATCTAGGCGCGCGCCCAGCACGGAATCTCAGCGATCGAACGGCTTACGACTCGCGGACGTGGATCAGGTGCAAAGAAGCACAAGGCGCGCATGAGCGACCGACGAGCAGGGGCCTTCATCGACGTTTTGGGAAGGGTTTTAAAACCCCTTCTTCATTTGGAAAGCCCTTCTTCCTATTTAAACCCCTTCCAACCACCCATGGAAGGCATTCACTCCACTTGCAAGTGTTCTATCTCCCTCCTAGCTACCTTTAAGCCCTTTTGTAATCGCCGGAGATGACGAGCCGCCGACAGAGCCCCCCTCCACCACCGTGGCTGCATCGCCGTCCCCCCTCTCTCTCTCTTTTCCTCTTTATCTTAAGCTGTCCTTTACTTATGTTCAAGCATTTGTCTAGTGTTGTAATTATGGACTAAAGTTGCATGTTAAATGAAGTTGTTTTCTATTCAATTTCCTGCTCTCTTTTATGTTCAAATTGCATGTTGTGACTGAAGAAATTCTAACACTACTCTCTCTCTCCTTCTCCCTCTCTCACTCACTTTTCACCCATACCTTTTCTCAGCAAAACCCCACGATTTTCGTGACAATAAGTGACAAGAAAAATTCGATTTTCACACCTCCCTGAGATCGACACTCGGACTCACATCTGTTTCTTTATTTTAAAACCGACGTTGCAAGTGCAAGCTATAACGACTCTTCTAAAAACACGCGTCCCGCGCACGTTAGTTTTTGGCGTCGTTGCCAAGGAGGCAACGTATTTGTTTTGTCACTTCTATTTTACATCCATGCTTACATCGTCTAACGCCTTGTCTCCTACTTTATGGTTGCAGGAATTCGATGCTTGGACGGCGAAGTATCACAACTCATGACGGTAACAAGGGAGTAGGCGCAACAAGGACCGATCGTCAGTATTTCTTCACTCATGGTTGTTTGCTTGCTTGAAAATCTAAAAAAATTGTAAAACTAAAAAAAAATTGGCGTAGTGTATGATTGCCAGACCCACATCCTTAACACATCACCCAACAAAAAAAAATATACACTCTAACATTCTAAATAAATTCTTGGAGTGTTCTTTTCTCTTTTTAAGTGGTGTTTGCGAAGCCACCTTGAATTGACTTGGACCGCACCACTCAACCCTAAAAATGACTCATCTAATAGAAGCTGCATGATCATTAGGATGAGTACATTAGGGTTTTAGAGCCTCTACACAATAAAAGGAAATCTACTTTCACCGAATTGTGTGCAAAACTTGACGTGCCCATTGAAACTTGTCTGAAAACAATAAGACACGACAATCCTAAAAGACACTAAAGTAAGGATGAAACATTAAAAGACACCATATCTTGAAAAAATTCCTTGCTTGAAAACCATGTTTTGATAGAAGCACATACACTGAAAGTGGAAAACTAAGAGGCACCACCCCAATCAACGCCTCATCACATAACCCTAGCACAAGCATTATCCTAACCATTTTAAAACTGAGTAGACGTGCCCTAGACAGAACTGAGTTAAGTCTCGAGAGGCAAGGTTTTGTTCGCTGGGCACTTGGCTTTCATTCCCTTGGTAGAATCTGGTGATTAGGCTGCAGGGCAGTGTCAAACGACTGCGGTTGTGGGGTCTATGGAACCGATGGCGCAAGCCAAAGGAAGAACCTTCCCTGCAATCCCCTCGTAATCAACCTGGCCAGATTAGCTTTAGGAAGGGGAGTCCAGTGCTTACGGACTTAATCACCCTTTTTGAGATTTCTAGGTCTCCTAAGGAATACACCATAAGGACTAGGCTTGTTTGCTTGATTGAACACACACTTCTCGCATCTGTCGCTCTCCGCATCCCCTCCTGTTCTTCTCTAGTGTATGCACGGGAGACACTCACTACATCCCGAGTTATTTGTTTTGGGACGGGAATCCAGGCGACTTGATTCTGTTAGAAACATGGCTGAACCTAGGGTAGATGAGGTTGAGGACCAACCCCCACCAGACACAATGGCCATCATCCAAGCCCAGATTAACGCAAACCACTGGCTTTAGCAGCAACAGATCCACACTATCATGCAAGCCATACACCGGTTGCAGAACCCACAAGGGCAACCACCACCACCTTTCCAAGGCCCACAAGGGCAACTGCCACCTGATCTACCACCATGCCAACCGAGGCCCCTCCGCAATTTCTACAATCCTTCCACTATTAGAGTCGAGCCGCACCTTAGGATCCCCAAAGGGGGAGATGATTTTGAGCTAAAACCAAATGTTTTGAGTTTGATTCAGAGCCACTTCCATGGAAGCTCAAATGAGGACCCTTTCCAGCATCTAGAGGATCTTGACCAGATAGCCCGAACTGTGAAACCTAGGAACATTAGCCTTGAGATTGTTTTGATTAAAATGTTCCCCTTCTCGTTAAGAGACAAGGCTTCTCACTGGCTTAGAACCCTAGGTAGACCCATCACCACCTGGGAAGAACTAAGGCATGCATTTCTAAAGAAATTCTTCCCCATAGGAAAGACCAATGCCCTCAGAAGAGCCATTACTACCTTTACACTCCAGGGTGGGGAATAGTTCCATGAGGCATGGGAAAGATTTAATGAACTCTTGAGGAAATGCTCACACCACGAAGTACCACGGTGGCAATTGGCCCAGATCTTCTACCACGGTCTAGATAGCAACCTACGGAACTTCTTCGATGCCTCATGCGGGAGGAACTTCCTGAACAAAGACGAGGAGAGCGCGTTTGAGCTCTTTGAGTCTATGAGTGAAAATTCTCTCAACAATGCCTCCATGACCTAGTTTAACCGATCCAGTCAACCCCGTGGCGGGATTTATGAGGTACAAGCAAATTCTGGAATTGTTGACATGGACATCATTGCCAAGAACCTAGATCGAGTGGAATTGGTGGATAAAAAGATTGACGAGCTATTGAACCAGACCAGGAATCCGTTACAGACCTTCTCCCTAGCAAAGGGAGCACATAAGGTTGACCTGGTCCAGCCCTTAAGCCAACTGAACATGAAACAACCCCTGACCACGTTCCAGGGAGGGACCTTTGCTCCCTCAACCCTTGATTACTCTCTTCCCTCCCCCTCGACATTTGCTATCCTTGAAGACGTACAGGCTATTTAAGGTTATGCCAAACCTGACCCTTTTTTCAACACTTACAACACCGGCTGACGAAATCACCCAAACTTTGTTTGGACAAACCAGAAACCGCCTCAATTTCAGAACCAACTCAGGCCAAACCAACAGCCAAACCTGCCCCCTATTAGCAAGGACCACCAGTTAAACCCCCATATAATCCGAATAGGGCGGCCCCTCCCCCACAAAACCAAATGGACACCCTGATAAAGATGATGGTTGAAATGAACCAGAAACATCAGGAGGAAATGGCTTTAGTAAAGGGACAGTTAAATCAGCTGTTGGACTGTAAACAATAAGGATCCCTGCCTTCCCAGCCACAACCGAACTCGCGAAACATGATTAATAGAGGCCCCAATTCGCAAGGGTTCCAAGGCAATCCTGGGCAGGCTCACATGGTCTAGCCAGCCCCACAAACACCCCCTGGGTTTGGTGCTTTTTCGTCCTCGTCTTCTCAAGGATCAACCCATGGTCCCAATGCCTCTGCGAATGCGGTAACCTTGAGAAGCGGCACCAAAACCCAGGATCCCAAATAGCTGACTCTTCCCGAGACTTCACCAGTTGAAACACCCGACTCGGAAGAGGCACTGGAAAAACCCAAGGACCTCGAAATAGACCCTCTCTATGTTCAGACACCTTACCCCGAGGCCTTGGAAATAATCAAGAAGAAGAAAAGTGTTGTAGAAACTGAGGAGCTTTTGGAGATCTTTAAGAAGGTTCGGATTAATATTCCACTCCTCAAAGCCGTTAAGCACATCTCGGCTTACGACAAGTTTTTAAAGGATGCCTGTACACCCAAACGTAAACCAAGACCTCAAGCACCTAGGAAGGTTGTGCTCTCCGAGCAAGCAAGTTCCGTAATATCAAGCAACCTTCCGCTCAAGCGAATTGACCCAGGAGCACCCCTGATATCCTGCAATATCGGGGACAAGACATTTGATGGAGCACTTATGGACTTAGGTGCTTCCATCAATCTGATTCCAACAACCCTGTACCACAAATTTAGTTTCGGAGAGTTGACGCCCACGCCTGTCACCATCCAGCTGGCTGACAGATCTGTGAAGACCCCGAAGGGGGTTGTCGAGGACGTGATTGTGTCGGTCGAGGACTTCTATTTCCTGGTCGACTTCTTGGTGCTCAACATGGAAGTCCCTGAAAAATTACAGAACGCACCCCTAATTTTAGACAGACTTTTCTTAGCTACGGTTAAGGCAAACATTGATTGTAACACGGGATGTATGGAAATTGCCTTCGGAGACAAGAAAATGCAATTGGATATCTTCCGGGCGACCAAGTCTTTTGATTGAGATTGTGTTGAGGAACATGATCCCGTGGAAACTTTGGTCGAGGAATGCCTCACCCTTAGTTCTGTCTCAAACCACCAATCCTGTAACGACTGTTCTGACCCGTCACCATCGCTGCCCATGGACCTCTGTAGGGCTGATTACCATCAAACAATACCATTTGAGGAGATTGATGTTGATCAACTCCCGCCTTTCCCTTTCCCTTCGTCTGTTGTTCCACCCGCACCCGAACTAAAGCCACTACCTGAGAACCTCAAGTATGTCTTCCTGGGACCTGACCAGACTTTCCCTGTAATTATTAACTCTCATCTAACCACGGATCAGGCACTCAGGTTGACCGTGACTCTTTCAGAACATCAGGTCGCCATTGGATGGACCATTTCAGACTTGAGAGGAATTAGCCCCGCCTATTTCACTCATAAGATTTACCTGGAAGATGGGGCACGACCCTCCCGCCAGATGTAGAGACAGTTAAACCCAAACATGCGAGAGGTCGTTAAGAAAGAAATTATCAAGTGGCTTGACGCCGACATCATCTATGCCATCTCTGATAGCCCCTGGGTGAGCCCCACTCAAGTGGTTCCAAAGAAAGCTGGGCTCACTGTTGTTACTAATGATCATGGCGAATCCATCCCCACCCGCACCACCACCTCATGGCAGGTGTGTATTGATTACAGGAAGCTCAATGAAGCAACCAAGAAGGATCATTTCCCCTTGCCATTCATTGACCAAATCCTTGAAAGATTGGCAGGGAAAAAGTATTTTTGCTTCCTGGATGGATATTCAGGATATAACCAAGTTGCAATTGCTCCTGAAGATCAAGAGAAGACCACATTCACTTGCCTGTACGGCATGTTTGCATTCCATCGAATGTCATTCTGGTTATGCAACGCAACTGCTACCTTTCAGCGTTGCATGCTAGCCGTTTTTTCAGAAATGGCGGGTGAATACTTGGAGGTCTTTATGGATGATTTCTCTGTATTTGGGAATTTATTCGACCACTGTTTGAGTAACTTAGAGAAAATCCTGAAATGATGTATCGAGGTTAATTTGGTGTTAAGTTGGGAAAAGAGCCATTTTATGGTTCAAGAAGGAATCATCCTCGGTCACATCGTGTCGCATAGGGGCATTGAGGTAGATCGGGCTAAGGTTGATTTGATTTCCCAACTTCCTCTGCCTAGCTCGGTTCGGCAGATCCGTTCATTCCTGGGACATGTTGGCTTCTACCGAAGGTTCATTAAAGACTTCTCCAAACTCTCCAAACCCTTAACCGACCTTCTGGCCAACGACGCCATATTTCACATGACCTCTGATTGCATCCAAGTTTATCACACCCTCCGGGACTTAGTTTCCACAGCACCTGTACTTCAACCCCCGGATTGGTCCCAGGACTTTGAGATTATGTGTGATGCATCAGATTTTGCCATAGGCGTTGTCCTGGGACAAAGGCAAGACAAGAAACTCGTGGTGATCTACTACGCGAGCAAGACGTTGTACGAGGCCCAACAAAATTATACAGTCATAGAAAAAGAATTGCTCGCTGTAGTTTTCGGACTTGAGAAGTTTCGACCTTACCTGCTGGGATCCCACGTGACCATCTATACTAACCATTCAGCCATCTGGCACCTGTTGACTAAAAATGACACGAAGCCCAGGCTCATCAGATGGATCATCCATCCCTTTGCTCCTCATTCTTCGAGAATCAGAAAGATCCTTTTCGAGTTGGAGTTGGTTCATTTGGAATCTGGGTTCTTCTACTTATTTTTGGTTTCTTTTCTTCCGGATTTCCTTCATTTCCATTTTCTTTCCCTCTCTTTGGATTCCCTTCCATCATTCCGGAAGTCCTATAGGTTTCATCCTGTAGAATCTGACCCATTTTCTTATCGAGCGGAGGGCACGAAAGAAATCAGATTTCTTTTCGATCCAAAATGGGAAATCTTCGATTTTTTCTTCTTGCAGGAATTCGACCTGGAAATCCACGACAAAGCCGGATCAAAGAATGTGGTGGCTGACCACTTATCCAGACTTCACCCAGACCACATTGGACCCTCCCTGCCTTTATTTGACACCTTCCCCAATGAACACATTCTGGCTGTGCAAGATAAGAAACTGCCTTGGTATGCTGACTATGTCAACTACCTAGTTGTAGGACAGACCCCGCACAGCTAGTCCAGACAGCAACGGGACAGGTTCTTGGCCGAGGCCAAGCACTATTTCTGGGATGATCCCATGCTGTTTCGCCTCTGTGCCGACCAGATCATCAGGAGGTGTATCCCCGAGAACGAAGTTCAAAGTGTGCTATCTTTCTATCATGACCAAGCTTGTGGTGGCCACTTCTCTGGAAAGAAAACGGCTATGAAAATTCTGCAGTCCGGATTTTACTGGCCTTCCCTATTTAAGGATGCACACAACTTTGCCAAGACTTGCTCGCACTGCCAAACACTGGGGACCATGACCAGAAAAGATATGATGCCCCTCCAGCCCATTTTGATTGTCGAAATCTTCGACGTTTGGGGCATTGATTTTATGGGCCCCTTTCCACCATCTAACGGCTTTGAGTACATCCTAGTTTTAGTAGACTATATTTCTAAATGGATTGAAGTTGTCGCCACCCGCAGATGCGCCTTGACCAGACGCTCGCGATGACGTAAGGGGTGGGCGCGATCCAAGTGCGCACCCCACACGGAATCTCAGCCGTCCGATCTTCTATCAGACTGCTTACGACGTGCGCACGCGAATCAGGCGCAAAGAAGCACAAGGTGCGCGTAAGCGACCGGCAGGCAGGGGCCTTTACCGACATTTTGGGAAGGGTTTTAGCGATGTCCTAGATGTCGCTAAAACCCCTTCTTCATTTGGAAAGCCCTTCTTATTTAAACCCCTTCCAACCACCCATGGAAGGCATTCACTCCACTTGCAAGTGTTCTATCTCCCTCCTAGCTACCTTTAAGCCCTTTTGTAATCGCCGGAGATGACGAGCCGCCGACGGAGCCCCCCTCCACCACCGTGGCTGCATCACCGTCCCCCCTCTCTCTCTCTTTCCCTCTTTATCTTAAGCTGTCCTTTACTTATGTTCAAGCATTTGTCTAGTGTTGTAATTATGGACTAAAGTTGCATATTAAATGAAGATGTTTTCTATTCAATTGTCTATTCTCTTTTATGTTCAAATTGCATGCTATGACTGAAGAAATTCTAACTCTACTCTCTCTCTCTCCTTCTCCCTCTCTCACTTGCTTTTTACCCGCGCCTTTTCGCAATCAAAACCCCATGATTTTCGTGACAATAAGTGATAAGAAAAATCCAATTTTCACGCCTCCCTGAGATCGACACTCGGACTCACATCTATTTTTTTATTTTAAAACCGACGTTGCGAGCGCAAGCTATAACGACTCTTCTAAAAACACACGTCCCACGCATGTCACCTACCCTAAAGTACTTGGCCATAATAAGTTTTTTAAGCAAGGTAGGCTTTTCATTAAAAAGATTGATGAATGTGTGAGCAAGTCTACTTGTGTCAAAGTTTGTAATATCTAGAATTCCCTAACCATTGTTGATTTTTTATTCGACAAATGTCTTTCCAATTATCTAAATGGAGTTTATTCACTGTAGGGTTATCATTTCAAAGGAAGTTTTCCCTTGTTCTGTCAAATTTTTTAAACACTCCTCTGAGCATTCTAGAGGACATGGTATAAGTAGTTAGGGAGCTTAGTGAGATTTTTAGCAATTCAACCCTTGCAAGAAGAGAAATTTCTTTTTCCATATTGTAAGTTCCTTTCAAGTTATCATTTTGGTCCTTGAAAAATTGCTAGGTATTATGATACTTTTTAATAATTGAGGAAAAGCCACTTTACTTAAGTTACAAGATAAAGAAGAACATGTGGAGTTAACAAGGCAACTTATCAATATGACACACGTATTATGGCTAGTTTATTTATCATCTCAATTAACAATGCATTCTACAAAACTAACAAAACTTAGATTATTTTTAAATTCCTTGACTTAAGACACATCATTTATATCAATACAACTATGCATGATCATGTGGCAAAATTATTATATTGGCATGGATTACGAAAGAAACCAACAATGATCTTTTCCACCAAACTTGTTACATTAGCATATTTGTAGAAGGATTAAGCAATTAAAAAAACTTGTCATGCCAAATTTCATGTCATGTCATTGATGGTACTTGTTAGATCCTAGAGTGAAGTTTGCTACTACTAATGTCCATGTATAAAGTACATGCTCTTATTTCGAGTAAAGGATTTTCTATTATCAAGAGTTCTAAAGAGAAGTTTAATTTTGTAATTATTTTCATTAAATAGTGAAATCTTGAGATTCAAACTCTCCTTATGTGTACACCCTTCATGATGTTGCTTGCTCACAAAATCTTCGTATTTGTAGGTCTATCTCTTTATTTTTTCTCTTTTATTGTGGAAATTATAATATTTTGTCTCCTAAAAAAAGAAACATCTTTTCATGAGCATAAGGAAATAATTCTCAAATATTGCAACCAGAAAAAAATAACCTCCCTAACTACACCACTACTACAATAAAGTTGTATGAATTTACAATGTGTTTGGTTATATTTACAATTTATCTTTTCTGTATGTATACAAAAAGCAAATATCATAAATTTTCCTTTCCAAAAGGCTAACTTCAAGATCATAATGAACATCCATATTCATTACTAAATGAGTTTATTTACATCCTCGATCATTAAAAAACATGCATATTAAAAAATACTTTATTTGTTAAATAATTATGTTCCCAGTTACAAACCTTAGAAGCTTTTCTTGAATCTCAACTGTAGTTAATAATAACTGATTCCTGAAATAATGTAACAAATTTACCATATCTAATGATGGTCTTACTTATCTTGAGGACTATTTACATAGGCGTTCCAATTTAATTACAACAAATTAGATTTCATGTAATTTAATATCCAAAACACACTAATTTCAAATAATTCATGGTCAGTAAGGCGTTCAAAGTAATCAGAAGACTTTCCCCACGGTCTACTCATAGGTGCGAGCTGATCCAATAAACAGTCGTATCAAGCGGTGAGATAGAAACAACTACGTCAAAATCAAACATCCCAGTACACCGTGGAAAGGTTTGAATAAAAAATCACATTAGGATCAATAAAAAATTCCAATCGCCATCATCGTCACAAAAGATACTTTCCACTCAACAGCTACCTCACCGTCCCCAGAAGCCTCCCCAACGAATCATCTCTTCTCACCGCTATCTGACCATCCGATCCCCAACCAACGGCTCGGATCTTCCCCGACTTCCAACATTCCAAATCCAGCGACCCCGCCAACTCACCAGACCGCGTCAACCCCGGCGTGTACCAGACTTCCCCCGTCCGGGAAGAGGCAAGAAACCGCTTCCGCCCCCACCCACACACCACTTTTCCCAAACTACCCCTCCGAAAGCCAGACCTCCCCTCGCAAGCGCGGACGAATTACCACCAACTCCGGGGGGCATTCGCGAGACATCGGCACGCGGGCCCCTCCGCGCGCGCGCGCGCGCATGAACAGTTGCGGAGTCCGAAACGATCCTCGTGGAATCGCAACCCCTCCTCAAGTCGGAATTACCCAAATCACCCTCGCAAGGCAACCCTCCGCATCTCCCCTGCCTCTACAGTAATAACCATCAAAATCCAAGGATGTTCTCCAAGCCCCATCCACGTCGACAAGGTCCCCTGGCTCCTCATCACCCGATTCCCCGAAATACCCTCGAAACCGAACCCCTCTCCCCAAGGGTACAAAGGTAATAAGCTCCAGCACCAAGGCGACTCTTCAATCCCGCGCCACGTCCGCGCCCTCCCACTCCCATCGCGTCCGCCAAGAGGCGGGATCCCATTCCCCAAACTACCCCTCCGAGATCTTGAACCCCCAATCCTCTCCCACCCGTTTAATTAACGCCAACGCTAGGGGCATTAACGGAACTTTGGTGACGGGGCGGGCCCCACGTCTCTTCCCTTCCGCGCGTTTGAGTTGGAATCGCCGAAGCCCATAAACCCCCCCCTCACTTCTCCGCCAGAGATCATAAAACATCCAACAGAAAACGACACCGGTGTCTCTCTCTCGTGCTCGCTCTCTACCCCCCTCTCTCTCTCGATCTCTTGCGCTCTCTCTCGCCTTTATCTCGCCTCCGGCGACTGGTGACTCCCTCCCCCAAAACCCTAACCCAAACCCCGAGCCCCGACGGCGGCAATGGCGAACCCCCCGGCGGCCGCCGCCGGAGCGCAGCGGCTCCCGTCGCCGGGGCCGGCGCAGCGTGGGGGCTTCACCAATGCCTCGCTCTACGTCGGTGACCTCAACAAGGTGGTGCTGGAGACCGACCTCTACGACCTCTTCAGCCAGATCGGGGCCGTCCTCTCCGTTAGGGTTTGCAGGGACGTCGTCACGAGGGTCTCCCTCGGTTACGCCTATGTCAATTACAACACTCCTCAGGAAGGTCGGGATCGTCCCCCTTTTGGTGCCTTGTGCGCTCGGTTGTTGGCTTTGATGTTTTGGTTCGAGTGTTCCGGTGTTCGATCTCCTTCCACTCTGTGTTAAAGTTGTTCTCTTGCTCCGGTGGGACTCGTTGGTGTGATCTTTAGGGGTTGGTTTCTATTTCTGGCGATCGGTGGTTTCAGGAAAGTTGTATCTTTTTCCTTCTTGCCATGGAAAGATTGTTCATTTTCGGGGTATTTGTCTTCTTCCATTTGTAACTAATTTTAGTCACGGCAGTAGGAACTGGGCTTCATGTTGGAATCCGCTGTGAGATATAATTTCCAAGTTGTCCAGTATTAGATTCGTTGTTGGAATTGATTGTCGTCCTTGAGAGGCACTGGACAACGTAAGATGTGGGCTCTAGTGCCCTGTATCCATCTCGTTGTGGTTATGGTTGTGTGATGCTTTAACTCGTATGTTTCATCTTGGAAAAAGGGTTTATGTTTGGTATTTGCTTCTTGCAATTCTGTATGGTATCGAGGTTTGCTTTTTGAATGAATGCAAAGAACTTGCTGATAAATTAACTAATTGCATAAGCTCATGAAGCATTTAGCCGGGTTTATGCAAATTAAGATAGATTGAATTTCTTATTAAATAGTCTAGAGATGTCTTCTGAGATTAATTATTTTTTCTAATTTAATTGTCAGTTTATTGTGAGCTTCATCCTGGAGCCACTAAATTTCTGTTTTCTAAATTTTGCTTTACCACGGCCATATTTAGTATTAACTTCCACATAGTGTTAACCATTTAATTTGAGTGTATTCCCTCTAAATTTCCAACTTTTGTTATGCAGCTGCTCGGGCTTTGGAGGTTCTTAATTTTACTCCACTTCATGGAAAGCCTATCAGGATAATGTATGTTAATAGAGACCCTAGCATCAGAAAAAGTGGACTGGCTAATGTTTTCATTAAGAATATAGACCCTGGTATTGATAATAAGACGTTGCATGACATTTTTGCAACGTTTGGTACTCTTCTATCTTGCAAGGTGGCAATTGATGACAATGGTCGGTCAAAAGGGTATGGATATGTACAGTTTGAAAAGGAAGAATCTGCAAAGACGGCAATTGAGAGCCTCAATGGGATGCTAATTAATGGGAGGAAAGTCTATGTTGGCATTTTTCGGCGCCGGCAGGAAAGAGGGCAGGCTAATGGTTCGCCAAAGTTTACTAATGTGTATGTAAATAACCTATCAGAAACAACTAGTGATGAAGACCTATTAAAAGTTTTTGGCCAATATGGTCCCATCACCAGTGCAATTGTTATTAAAGATGTCAATGGACGTTCAAAATGTTTTGGTTTTGTCAATTATCAAAATCCAGATGATGCTGCCATGGCAGTTGAGAAGCTAAATGGAAGTATGTCTGATGGGGATAAGGTTTGGTACGTTGGGAGGGCTCAAACAAGGGCAGAGAGAGATGCCCAGTTGAAAGCTAAGTATGAGCAGGAGAGAAATGAAAGATTTGAAAAGACACAGGGAGCTAACTTATATTTGAAAAATCTTGACGATGACATTAATGACGAAAAACTCAGGGCATTATTTTCTGAATTTGGCACTATAACATCCTGCAAGGTACTGCGTTTAGCTTGAATCAACTTTTCAATATTGAATGGTGCTCTTGGCTTATGTTGTTCTTGCATCTGTTTAGATTTGTTCATCTAAATTTTGGCTGTTATTTCAGGTTATGGTTGATTCTCAAGGGCAGAGTAAGGGCTCTGGATTTGTGGCATTCTCTACCCCACAGGAAGCCAATAATGCTGTAAGATTTACTTCTGTAATTTCTTCATTATTATGTTTTCACATTGATTGCTGAAGATATCGTGTACTTGCTAGATGAATGAGATGAATACAAAAATGATAGGGAGGAAACCTTTATATGTTGCTATTGCTCAACGTAAGGAAGAAAGAAGAGCCAGGCTTCAGGTAAGGTTATTTTAACCACATTAGTACTTTTATTTCTGCGATCAAATTAGTTTTGTTATTACATATTCTTGATATTTTGTGAGTTGTATTATATTGAAGTGACAATACCCATACATTTCTTTTGATTAGAAAATAAACTTAACAGTCCTATAGTTTTGCCTACCTTACATTTCCCTTTGATCTATGAACTGTTTGTTGCAATCATGATGAAATCTGCAAAGCATAGAAGAATAGAAGTGCCATGTATTATTAAACTTTGACTTATATGATCTCTGATATTTTTGTTTTGAACTTGGTGTGGGATTTCAGACAAGGATGCTTTTGAAAGCAGATGCTGTATAGTAGAAGGTTGGAGTTTTTTATCATCATTTTTATGAGGGTTTTGCAATGGTACATTTGAATTTTGAGCATTAAGCTAAACATATGAATACCATCATGAGTATCATAATGGCTCTCAGAAACTCGGTAAGAGTTACGTGTAACACGTTAACTTTTGCTCAACGGGAATTGACGAATGGGAACTTTCTATGGACTCTTGCTCATATTTTATGAGACTTATCTATAGAAATTTAAAGTTTGGTTCCAAAAGGATTCTTGTCTTTGTTGTATCATCTTTGTTTTACTGTTGCTTATTTTATTTTATTTTAATAAATATGAGGAAGTTGATTGCTTATTGTTTTCATATCCTTGAGTTCTAAACTGTTGAATGTGAACGTTGTATTTTGAAATGTATAGAATATTTTTTGCTTTATTTTAAGATTCTTGAATGTTGGGAGGTTATTTTGTTGTAATTTGCAATGGCAATTCTGTTAAGGTAAGAAACTTCAAGTAATTTCACAAAACGCTTATTTTCTATGGAATTTGGTTTGATATAGTAACGGACAATTATTCTCCTGCTGGCCCTTTTCTATTTATTTATTTCTCGCCTCACTAACAGGAGTTAGTGATGCAGGCACAATTTGCTCAGCTCAGGGCTCCAGGGGTTGTATCTCCTGCCATCCCTTCTAGTTTACCTGGTTTTCCAACTGCACCAAGACTTCCTGCACCTCAACAACTCTACTATGGTCAGGGTGCTCCTGCTGTTGTCCCAACACAGCCTGCTGGATATGGTTTTCAACAGCAACTCATGCCAGGGATGCGTCCTGGCATGGCTGCAAACTTTATGATGCCTTACAATTTTCCAAGGCAAGGACAGCCAGGACAGAGAATGGGGTTTAGGCGTGGTGGTCCTCATGCACAGCATAACCAGCTACAGGTTTTCTAATACTCGGCATTGAACTTTTATTTTGGAAATATGTTAACTTGCACTTGGTAAAGCAGTTTATTGGTTGACATCTCATGCTGATTATTTCTCTGGATTTCTCCAGTTGATCCATGTATGTCAAGTTTGCATTATTAAACAACAGTCTATGAAATCATGAAATGGATTGGATTTTGTCAATTCATAACTTGTTTCACGATCTAGGCATTTTTGCAAACTTGACATAAATGGCTCTCTTTCTTTTGTAAAAATCTTGTATTCATCAGTTTCCTTTGTACTTCATATGCATTGGTGTTTTTACGATTGTTACTGACTATCATTGATTATCAAACTTGAAAATCAGAAGTTAGGAATAGGAAGTGTTGCAACCTAGAAAGTAATACAAAGAGGTTTGGTGTAATAATAATCCATTAAGAAGAAAGGGGTTACTCGTCAAAAGTTTTGAGAATGCTATCTTGAGCTTGAAATGTGGATGAAAAAAAAGGAACAGAAGAGCTAAAATCTACACACAATTCAGTGCAAGCCATTGTAAGATGGCATTAATGAACCACAAATGCTTGAGTGGTTGATTATATGTTTGACCAAAGTTGTATGGTAGTCTTGTCTATGGTGGCTTTAACCTGCTTTTATTCAATGGTTCAGCAAAGCTACAAATTAATTTGAGATCCCTTGGCGATAATGTTTGGTAGGATGCAAATTATGTTTTTGTGCTTTTGGATTGCAAACATCATGCAGAAGAATTGAATTATCGAATCTCAAATTTTTGAATTGTTTTTTTTTAAATGCAAAAGGCACATAATACCGTGCAGTTTGCCCAGGTGTGGTCATTTCATTTTTTGTATTTTCAGGAAAATGAACTTGTATTCTTTATTTTTTTTTCTTGAGTTTCATTTTAGATCAAGATACTTCAACTCCCTTAGGTGAAGTTACTTGTTCTTTGATGACTTTCCATTTGTCTGGGGGTGTCCGAATCCTCACACTTATATTTTCTTATTTTAAAATTTTAGTGCCTTAAAGTTGTGAGTGACAATAAATTGGAATAAACGATGAAGGAAGTCTTTTCAGAAAAAGATGAAAGTGTGAGAGAAATAGGTTGGGGAGAGGAGAAATATACGGGGCTGTGGATTTAAATGTGGAGGATAGAACATAGGGAAGTTACATGAGATTAATGAGGGTCAGGATGCATAAAAACTGTCTGGTTTATACTATGAATGTTAATCCCACTTTAAATTGTAATTGGCATTGGGTTGTTGATAATTGACATTAAACCTCAAGAAAATGGTATTTCGGGGAAGTGCTCTTTTTGTCTGCTTCTCCATTTCTACTTTGTTCTCTGCCATAGCCTATGAATTTGCGTGTCCTTGAACATGAACTTCGGGTTTCATAGATCCTGTTTTTTTGAGGGGCTTGTTAGCTTTTGCTTTGCTTTTTCTCATTGTCTATCCCTATTTTGCAGAGAAATAATCAAGGTTTCAGGGGTATGCAAGGTGCACGCAATGGTTTTGATTTTACTGCAATGCCTCAGGGAATTATGGGTCACATGGTACCATTACCTCTGGATGCAAATGGAATGCAATCCTTCTCAATGAGACTTGCTTCTGCGTCTCCTGAGAACCAGCGAGTGGTAAAATTTCTAACTGATCTAGACTGAAATTATGCAGATTTTGAGCTGAACGATACTTATGTTAAGCATGCAATCACTTAATTAGTAAAATGTGGACCTAGAACTTGGTCAGCTGACTCAGCTCCCCAGGAAGGGAAATTTATCATAGTTAAGAGCTAATGCAAGCAATGCTGTTATAATGATTTAATGTATGGACTTACAACAAACTTCAACCGCTTCTTATTGAACTGTGTACCTGACTTGCCTGTATTGCCATCCTATAACAAAATATGAATGGCTGATGTATATTCTTTAAAATTCAGATATTAGGTGAGCAGCTATACCCGCTGGTTGAACGGATTGAACGAGATCATGCAGGGAAGGTGACTGGCATGTTGCTGGAGATGGACCAGACGGAGGTGCTGCATCTGATAGAATCACCTGATGCATTGAAGAAGAAAGTGGCAGAGGCCATGGAAGTCCTCCAGATGGCTCAAGTTGGGGCAACTGATGCTGCTGACCAGTTGGGGTCCTTGTCCTTGAATGGCTGAGTCTAACGGGAGCATGTGTTTTGCTCTGATTTTGCTATATACTTTGTTTCCTGTCCTTTTTTCAGTGTTTTTTACTTATTTATTTCTCGTACAAGATATAAATTTCTGGTGTTTGCTGCGATTTTTGGGAATATGGTGGATATTCAAACGTACTGTTATAGACCTGGTTTGTATTTGTCGGTGGTGGTTATCAATATGGTTATTTATAGAGAATTAAGTAGCTTATCATCCATTTGGCCTTTGGATCAGCGTTACATTTACATCAATTTTACGGTATCTGTGGTGTTATTTTATGCAATGTTTAGTTTGTCTGAACTGGTTGGGTGGTGCTGTGTGGAGAAAAAATGAATTATTGGTGAGGAAATTGGTTGTAATTTTGACTCACGGTGACGACTCATTTATGGATGTAAGTACTATACGAGATGATGGTTGAATGGTTCACCAGACGAAATGTTAAGAAGAGGTCGGAATCAAAGTACGCACAATCATGTGACTGGATTGGGGTTGCCGTTTGGATCATCTACCGTTGCTTGATGCCCGGTTTTATTATGCAATATCTATTTTGGGTGAATCGTGTTGTTATGGGATTGATTGGACTAATTAGTGCCATGTTGTATGTAATTGGAGATTCCTTGAGTCATTTTCTATAATTATTGTAAATTTAATGTTTTGGTGTACTTCTTTACAAAACTTATATCCATTGCTAATTGTATCCGTTATAATTTGATCTACAAGTATTTGCAGCTTTAATCTCTGAATTTAGGATTCATTTATTTCATGCTCCTTTTTAAAATTGAAAGGAAGTTGTGGAAAAATTCAAAATCATATTTCCGCTTCGTTACGGATTCATTTATTTGGAGGGTTAAGTAAATATTTAATCATATTTGCGTCAGATGCAAACACATTGAGAGAATACCAATTTTCTGGGAGATTACATCGTAAACAGTGTCTTGTTGGACGTCTGTTTGACTGGATTTCACTAAATTAAAAGCAGAATTTTGTGAGCATTTGACGTATCAGATGGATGGTGTTCGACAAAATGACCACTTGCGATAAGTCAACATTTAAGGCTAATTTAAGACCATGGTAAGTCCTCCATGCTTCTGCGAATTCGCTGACGGTAGGGTGATATTTTACTTCTCTACCACACATAACTGCTCCAGTTACTTCTAATAAAACTACAACTGCGATGGAGAAAATGCTTTAATTGCCGCATCCACTAGAATGACTGATTTGCCAACCAAGGAATTTTTGGACATAATATGTTGTTGGCCTGCAACAGCATCAATGAAGGAGGAATTAAAGGGATCATAGCTAAGTGAAAGAGAATCATTAACATCATGATAATTTGCCATATAGAATTCAGCTTTAGCAACATTATACGGGTTTGGATGTAGGCCTTCCAATGCTACTCTGCATCTATGTATCCATAAACCATGCAATAAATAAAATACCATATTTTTTGGCAAACCAATTAAAATCCAATTTGACCATGAGCCTCCAACCCCTTCAGTACGCATACCTCGAAAAAACCAAACTGCTTTGGCGAAATGGTAGCTAGCTAACAAGTATTCCCAAGTTTTTTCCTCCATTTTACATAGAGGGCAGGCATTGTCCATATTTTTTTAGCTTTGACGCCAATGTAGCCTTCACACGCAGAGCATGTACAATTGCTTTCCATAAAAATACCTTTATATTTGAAGAAAGCTTCCTTATGATCCATAGACGTTTGCAATTATCTAAGTCCCCACTGCCTACATCCATGTCCAATCTGCTCTCATTGAGCAAAGATTGATAAGCTAATTTTTTAAAGAAAGAGCCCTTTGGATGAGGCTTCCATATGAGACAATCACTTTCTTTATGGATTGGTGTTGAAATCATTGCCATAGCCAATTCTTGTGGAAATATATTCATGAGAGTTCCAAGTTTTTGATTCATTGCATATTAATTCAGCCACCTTCGTCTTATTCATACCCAAGTAATCCATTGGCCATATGTCACCCCGCCAATCTCTAACCTAGCTATCAGACCAAATATTAACTTGTTCTCCATCTCCTATTAGCCATTGAGAGTTTTTAAGCAAGTAGCACTTAACCTCCCCCAATGCCTTCATAAAAAATGAATTTCTAGTCTTAGGTGTATACTCTGCAAAAGACCCTTTCAGAAAATATTTCCCCTTGATTTGTGACTGCCATAACCTGCTTGGGTTTGAATATAGCCTGCAAGCCATTTTCAATAAAAAAGACAAATTTGACAGTCGGGTAGATCTAAATCCCAAGCCACCTAAGTGCTTTGGAATACATATATATCTCCAAGCTCTCATATAAAGATGCTTCTTGTCATCCGTATAACCCCACCAAAAATCTCTGACCAGCTTATCAAGATAGGCACACAACTTCTTGAAGAATAGATTGACAAACATCAAACAATTTGGAATAGAAGTCAAGGCTACCTGAACAAGTACCCCCCTTCCTGCTTGGGACAGTGCTTTCTCTTTCCATTCAACCAATTTACTATCATATTTAGAGGCTAAAAACTCTTTTAATTTTTCTTGACTAGCCAAGTCCAAAATTGGACAACCCAAATAAACCTCAGCTGCAGACATTAGATTGACATTCAGAACTTGCATTATATTTTCCTGAAGGTCATTCCTCAGACCTTTGCTTAAATAAATCTTTGATTTTTCATAATTTATCTTCTGTCTTGAGCACCTCTCATATTTTTTGCAAATTCCTTTCAATTCTAAAGCTTCAACTCCTGTTGTAGCCACAAATAGTATTATGTCATCGGCAAACATCAAATGCATGACAAGGTGGGCATTCTGTGCACTCGTATCCAGATATTCTTTTAGAATATAGTGCAACACTCAAGGATCTAGACAAAAATTCAGAGCACATAATAAAAATATTTGAGATAAAGGACACTCCTGATAAATCCCATGAGACAGTAAAATCATATTTGTAGGACTTCCATTAATTAGCACCTAAAAGGTGGCAGTTGTGATACAAGACATAATAAGATTTGTCAGAGGGGAGGGAATGTGCGACTGATTCAAGCAAAACTATACAAATTTCCAGTCAATCCTATCAAATGATTTTTTCATGTCCAACTTAAGTATCATTGCACCCTTTTTTCATGTAGACTTCTCAAATTGTGGGCCACCTCCTTAGCTAGAACCATATTGTCTGTTATCTGCCTCTGTGATAAAAAACCGATCTGACTCAGAGAAACCACCATTTTCAGAATTGGCTTTAATTTCTTCGCTGCTAGCTTTGCCACGAACTTATATAAAGTATTTGTAAGGTTGATGGGACGGTAATCTCTTAGTCGCTTAGGGACATGTAGCTTCGATACCAATGCAATGAAAGTATGACTCATAGGCTTTGGCATTTGTTATTCCCTAAAGCATCCTTGCACAAAAAAGTGATGATGTTATCCTTAACCATTGACCAACTCTTTTGATAAAATAAAGTCGGAAAACCATCCAACCCAGGGATCTTACAAGAGGGCACGGTGAGCATCACATTCCTGATTTCCTCTTCCTCTGGCACATGCATACATAACATTGCTTCCTCATCAGTTACCCAATCTTGAGGAGAAAATAAATTAGGAGGGTTAGTCTCCTTCATTTGTGTTGAAAACAACTCTTTACAAACATTGAAGAAACAATTTTTGATCTTGCTTTGGTCCTTCATTTCTTCCCCTCCTGGCAGCGTGATGTTGTCAATATAGCTTTTCCTCTTCCTGTTTTGGGCATATACGTGGTAGAATTTCATATTTCTATCCCCACTTTGCACCCATTTATGTCTAGATCTTTGATACTAGTGAACTTTTTCCTATAATAGCACTTCATCATATTGTCTCTGTAATTCACTTTACTCCACTCTATCATCTTCTTCTGACTGTTTATTGCCAAATTTTAAATTGACGTACCATATCATCTCCTTTTTCCCAAATAGGTTTACTTCCTGATGTTTCAACCCCCTTCCATCCTCTCCATACCATATCCTGATAATCTTCCCTCATAATCCATTTAGTCCCCATTCTCCATACATTTGTTCCACATCTTTTTTTCCTCTGCAATCTTAAAAGCATTGGGCTGTGGTCACTTCGTAGTGTAGGTAAATGCAGCACCCCCGCATTGGTATCATGCAAACAACACTCCATAGAAGCAAAAGCTCTGTCAAGTCTTTCCTTAATCAAGTACTGCGGTTGTTGCTCATTTAACCTAGTATATGCATGGCCGAAGAATCCCGAATTCATGAGACCCATCTTTGTTACAAAATTCTTCAAATGAAGTAACACCCTTGAAGGAGTAGCTGCACCGCCTACCTAATCTTTAACACTTAATATAGCGTTAAAGTCCCCTACACAGAGCATGTTTTCAGCATAGTTCTCTAATAATCTTCCCATTCTCACCGAAAATTTTTTCCTACATTTTAGCTTAGAAAAACCATATATGCATGCCAAATACCAGGAGTATCCATTCCAAGAGATTTTTAGGAGCAGACGGTTTGATTCAGAATAAATTAAGTTAAGGTTCAGTGCTTGTTTAAATAAGAATCTCAGCCCACCAGATCGTGCCTCCGCAGCCATAGGTAAATAGCCATAACCTTGAATTCTCTTTTTTACCATTTCCATTTTTCTTTTCTTGACATTTGTCTCATAAATAAATACAATGTCAACTTTTGCACCTCTACTAAGGGATTTTTGTTGGTGCGTAAGCAATTATGCACCACATTAGTCTTTAATGATGATTTTTGATGATGACAAACATCTCAAATAATTGAGATTAAAATTGGATCTTATGCATAGATATTGCAAGATTAATTTTCAGGTTGAAGCTCTCTTAACGAAATTCGAAGCCAAGAAGAGGGAGGAGATTATGCTCTTCAAGTTTAGGTCTCTTTGTATTATAGGAATTGAATTATAATCTTTTATTCTTTAAAATGTAAGGAGAGCTTTAATTAGATCTCATATTAGCATAAACATAAGGAATTCATATGCAATTCTCACAGAAACACCACACATAGCTTAAATAGGTCCAAATATGATAAAACATATCCTTAGGTGTTAATGAATCATCCTAGAACCTCATAGGATCAACAAAACTAGTTTGGATAGTTAGAGGGCCTTTTATAGGCCATCTAATGTTAGGTATATGAAACATAAAGTTAGGTAGTAAGGCTGGTGTCATTTGGAAGCTTTAGGAAATAACGAACTTTGCACTGAACTTCGTACTTAACGTCAGGTAGTTGACCTAAGTTAAATAGAGGTTACCTAACGTTAGGTAGGCTATTTTGGGCTAAATTGGACACCTCTAAGATATAATGAATTTTGCACCTAACTGAGTACGTAACGTTAGATAGTTCACCTAATGTTAAATGACTTTTACCTAATGTTAGATAAAGCACTTTTGGAGCATATTAGTTAGCCGTTAGTAAATCCAAGTGGGAAACATTTTAGCCGTAGAAGAGGGGCCTTATGCACACCTAAATTAGTCCGTTCACCCCTATATATATGAGATGGTTTCACTCTGAGAATATATAGAAGAGATATAACACCTCAAAACACTCTAAAGTGCATTCAAGTCTACATTCAGCTAAATCGTACATTTAGTGTTTTTCGAAGTGATTGAAGATTTGATTTTCCAACTCACACTTACTTGAAGCTTCATCACTTCAACTCCCAGCAGCATCATCTTCTCGCAATCATTAAAGGAGTTCACTTTATTTCCTAGATATCTAGTTCATACAATTAGTTACATATCTTACTGGGGCTATCCATAGGAGCTAAATTATGTTTTAATTTTATTTTATTCCTTCATCTACTTGTAATATGAGGACCCAGGTTGTAGGTTCCCTTCCTCTTGAAAAAGAGGGGTTTGCTCTTGATTGGAATATCAAGAGGGATTGAAAAAGGATTTGGTACCCATTGCTCTTGATTGAGATATCAAGAGGGTTTGTAAAAAGATTTGATATCCCATAAGTACTTGTAAATCCTTGTGTTCATTTGTGGCTTGCTTGAGTTTATCTTAAATCTGCTTTAATTTCAATTAGCGATTTATTTACCTCCTTTAGCACTTATCACCCCCCCTCTAGTGCACTTTCAATTTCAAGTGTTGAATTGCAAAGGAGGATCCTGAACCTCTGCAATTTCATGCTAAGATGTTCATTGCGATGGTGGCAGTTGATTAGGCTCAGCTGCCAATGGCCTTGTGATATTTTCCAGCTGTAACCACTTCCTCAGCTTCTCTTCCTCCATAGAGTCATTGCATTCATCATTAATATTTTTCCTCTTCGTTCTATTTAGAACATGCCTACCCTTGAATTTAATATCCCTTGCAATCCTTTTGAATATCCTCCTCCTTTTTGACTACTCCCTATTAACAGATAGAATTATTCTTTGCTTCTCTTCAGCTATTGAAATGCCTTGCATAATACATTCATCAACTTGAGTAGCTAGGGGTGTTATTACCATGGCTGGCACAATAGCATTAGGTAAAGCTATATCCACTGATGAAGATTTTGCATTTGCTTCTTTATCCACTATCTCTTATTTCGCCTTGTCCACGACACCACCACGCAAATACACATGAGGTAGAAAAGGAAAACCCAAAACCACACTATGCCTGTACAAGACTCATACATAGCAATATATCTCCACAAGACCCTTTTAAGCATTTACATTTATCCCATATATACAAGAGTAAGGAGGAGGGAAGGAGCTCACCATTTAGGCACTAAAAAGAAATAGGAAGGAGAACCCTAAAGTTCAGTAATGAGCAAGGAGGGAACGAGACACCATTCCGCCATCTGCACGAAAGCAGAGGGAGAGCCCTTCTGCCATACTTGTGTTCCATACACACACATAGATACAATCGAACTTGTAACATTTCAATTTAAATTTAAATCTATTTTAGGGAAAGGTGTTAAGTAATTAGTGCCCTCATATGCCATGTAGAATGAGGTGGATGAGTCGCGGAGTGTTAAGCCAAAACACCCAACTTACTGAGTTGGGTGAACCCAGTTGATTGAAGGCTAAGAGGTTTAAGAATTGGATCCTTAGAATGGATGCTAAGCTTACAATCAGGATAAGCTTTTCAATAGGTGGAGGGGGTAGAAGAAGAAGTTCCATTTCTACCACCGTCTTCTAAACATGAGTAGGTGGAGTCATGATCCCATCACCGTGTGTCTAGTTGCTCCTAGTCCAGATGTTTAGGGAGACGTTGTTGGTGCTAAAGCACCACGATCGTTTATTTTGATGATAACAATGTGTCTTTTAACATTTGCTTTTGAGTCCTAGTGATGTAAGCACATTTACACTACTTAAAATGTCTATTTATGCATGTTCTTAAGCATAGGATTGCATTTCATGATATAAATATTGCATTACATACATCATCTTGCATTTAGAGTAGTTTGAATAAAATGGAAGTTATTATCTCCTTTTATGTGCTTGGACAGGGAAAACATTTTATCGGAACCTCGGATCAAAGATCCAACCGTATGGATGTGATCAGGGCGATGATTGGAGTTCAACGACTCCAAGATCGCCCTAATCAGACATCCGTAGCATCAGATAGTGACCCGGGAACCCTAGAAGATCAAGGGCCAGGATGGTGTAAATCCACACTTCAGATAATAAATCCGACCGCACGGATGAATTCGGATCGACGATCGCAGCCCAACGACACAAAAATCGAGTCAATCCGACATCCGTGGCACCATCTACAACTTCCAGAAGATGGACGGCCAAGATAGCGCCACGTGGCGCCATCTCAACCGCCCAACGGCCGCTTGCATCTTGTGAAGGCCCTGCACCCGATCGCTCTCCGCCGTTGGATCTTAATCCAACGGTTGTGGGCGCTCGCGCTTAAAAGCGTCTGCTCGACCATCCGCGCCCCATAGCGCAGTGGTCGAGCGCACTTTCGCGAGCGTCGGGCGCGGGTTCGAGCCGTGGAGAGGGGCTGGAAGGCGCGGCGATTGGGTGCAGGTGGAGCATCAGATGGAGATCGGACGACCGCGCGCGCCCGATAGCGTTCACGCGCGATTGGAAGCGCAATCGGACGCGTGGGCGGGCGCGCAATGCAGTGGGAGAGGGCACGACTTAAGCCATCCGATCTCGCGATCGGACGGCTGAAAAGCGACGAACGTGCGCAAGCCATTGAGCGTGCGAGCAGGCCAGGAGGCGCACGCGAGCCGCCCACGACGCCCACGTTGAGGGCTTTAGTGACGGATTTATCCGTCACTAAAGACCCCTCTTTTATTATTTTGAAGTTGTAATATCCATTTTGCCCCCACTCCTTGCAACTATAAAAGGAGACCCCCTCCATACGAAATTCTCATCCCTTCTTTCTCCTCTCTACCCCACCAAAGCTCAAGAGAAGCTTGTCCCACACCCGGGATGCTTCTCGCGAGATAAAGTCCAATTTTCGTTCCCCTTCGGAAGTGGATCCTGCAACGACGACGGCGTGCTACTCCGTTCCCGTTCTTCTGCTTCATCCTCCTTCGTCTTGCTTCATTCTCCTTCGTCCAGGCGTCGTCCCATCCGGCTCGTCCTCCAAGCAACCGTCGAGGAGGATTTCTCTCTCCCTATTCTTTTTACTGCTTTCTAGTATAGATTTACTGCTTTCTAGATTAATCTACTCGTCCTCCAAGAGACCGTCGAGGAGGACATTTCTCCCTCCATTCTTTTAATGCTTTCTAGAGTAAATTTATCGCTTTCTAGTGTAATTGTTTTATGCCTTCTAATTGTAATGAACAGTCTCTTCTATGATAAATTCTTTGTTTATTCTACATCTCATTTTGATTCCATGTGTAATACTCTCTCTCTCTTACCCTCTCTCTCTCTTTTATTAATTGTAAATAATTAGATAGTTTAAATTGAATTACTTCGTGACAAATAAAAAGAAACACGAAGTTTTTAAATCAAACGTCCGCCTCCCTGTGTTCGACCCGGAATTCTTTTCGGTATAAATTTTATTTGTTGAACACGAATTCTTCGCTTTTAAACTACAACGACAGGTTTTCCAAAACTGAACACGTTAGCGTAGCGTTTCGTAATACGTTCAACATTTTGGCGCCATGGCTGGGGAGGCAACGATTTTCGATCTTTTCTTCGCATTTCTTGCACTTTATTTGTTTTTCTAACTAGCTTTCTCTTGTGTCTATTGTTTTGCAGAGACCTCCATCAAGGAATCAACAAGCGGTAGACTGGAGTAAAGTGCAGTTGAAGACAACTATAAGTGCTCCCCCATTCTTTCCCCCTCCATAGATTCCATTTGCCACATTAAATCCAAATCCCAATTAACCTAGGTGTTTGCATAAATCTTAGGAATAGTTTGGTTGTTTGGATTTTCATTCACATTCATTCCACCCTCATTCATAAAAAAATAACAAAAAGATAATCTTGTGGGGTAATTTCCAACAAACACACAACACACACCCACATTCAAGGCACTTGATCAACTTGATTTGTTTTCTACTCAACCGGGTTCTGATCTGTGGAACCGGTACACACAAAGCAACATATAACAGAGTAGAAATTATTCTAGGTTAACCATTTTTGAGTGCCTAACTTAGTGGTGCATTTGTGGCCAATTATTTGAGTTGTTTGAGCCGCACCACTTTATTTAAAACCAACTCATCAAGTAACTCCTCCTCAGGGTTTTCAATCTAGGTATATTCCAGGCACTCCACTTTCTTTCTGATTTTAAAGGAAAACAATTTTCACCCGTATTTTACAACTTGGTTTGCCTAAAAACTTGATTGCAATTCACCAAATTTGAAACCCTAAAAGCTACTTAAGCAAAATTTGAACACTAAAATTCACACATTATCAATAATCTTGCTTGAAAACCCTGGTTGCGCATGCACTTACACAAATTTCAATCAATCATTAAGGGCACAACCCATTGTAAGGGCCCATCACATTCCATAAGCACTACAATGCCAGGCCTTAATAAAATTGAGTAGACGTTGGCCTTAAGGTTTGATTCGCTCTTCAGGGCCTAGTCTGAGATTATTTTTGATTAACCTACTTATACTGATTAATCTGATGTCTAGCTAGGGGAGTAGCGTCAAATGACCGCGGCTGGGGGGTACACTAGGAACCGGAGGCGAAAGCCAAAAGAAGAACCTTTTCCCCAGTCCCTCCTTCTAACTGGTTGGATTAAACAGACGTAAGTAGAGTAAATCACTTATAGTCTTAAGGCTGGTTTTGGGAGTTAGTAGATCCTTAGGCTACCCCACTTAAGAACAGCCTTGTTTTGTTGTGCTGCAGGGTCCCTATCCCCAGTCCTTCCGACCTTCTCCTAGTTTATGCTGGGAAGACAGTCATTGAATCCCCGATTGGAAGGACCATTAGAACATTTTAGGAGGCGCAAGTTAGATTTTGGTCAATTTGATCCCATGGCCGAACAACAGCCTCCTCTGCTTGAAAACCCACAGGAAGAATTTCGAAGGTAGCTGGAACAAATGCAGAGAATGCAGGAATGGTTCCAGAGAATGCAGGGCACTCAGCCCTTGAAGGATTTTTATGATCCTTCAAATTACGGGGAACGTCCCGGCGTCCAGATTCCAGTCGGTGACGTAGAAATCAAGCCCCAGGTGTTAAGCCTGATTAAACATTATCATGGGCTTGGCTCCGAAGATCCGTTTCAGCACTTGGAAGATTTGACCACTTTGGTCCAGACCACCAAGGCTCGAAACGTTAACGAGGAGCAAATGATCGTGAGGCTCTTCCTCCACTCTCTTAGGGATAAAGCCGCGCATTGGTATAGGACAATAGGAAGACCAATTACAACTTGGAATGAGTTGAAATCGGCCTTTTTGAAGAAATTCTTCCCAGTCGGTCGTACCAATGCTTTGAGACGGGCAATCACTACCTTTACCCAGCGGCTGGGAGAGCAGTTTCATGTGGCCTAGGAGCGATTCCAGGACTTATTGCGGAGGTGTCCACACCACGAGGTGCCGAAATGGTAACTCGTGCAGATCTTCTATCATGGGTTGAATGAGCAACTCAGAAACCATGTGGATGCTTCTTGAGGAGGCAATTTCCTCAATAAAGATGCAGATAGTGCACATGATTTATTTGAGGAAATGAGTGAGAATACAATTAATCATGCCTCCATGGATACTTTTAATCGGTCCCAGCAACCCAGATCAAATGTCAATGAAGTCCATGACTCTCATTCATTTGATATGGAATTGATTTGTAATAAACTTGATAAGGTGGACTTGGTTGCTAAAAGAATGGAAGAGTGGATGGCTGGCAATTCTATGAACAACTCTCAATCCACTCAATCCCAAAATTCTGGATTCCATTCTTCACGAGCTCCTTCTGGACGGGAGTTCGTGAATCAACTCGATGCGACTCAACTTATGAGTCAGCATTTCTCGGAACCCCATGGGTTCCCAACTGGGGCCTTTGATCCCAGTTTTTCTGATCCTTCCCTTTCTTTCTCTCCATCCTCACCCTATGGGGATGTCTGTGATGTACAAGAGAATGTTAGATCCAACCCCTACTCGAATGCCTATAATCCAGGTTGGAGAAACCACCTTAACTTCTCTTGGAAAAATACGGAGCAACAGACCCAATTCCGACCCAGCAACTACGCTCCGCAACGACCAATGGGTCAGGGTCAAGTATATACTCAGTTGCCTCCGAATCAGGTCAATCAGCCAGCTTGGAATGCCCGTCAACCCGCAGAGCAGGGTGATTTGAACCGTCAAATGGTAGAGATGCAAGGATCTATGCTCCAGCTCATGCAACAAATGAAAAACTCGCTGGACAACTTGCAATCCGGGCTCATTGCTAACTCTTGTCAACCCGGATCTCTACCATCCCAACCTGTACCCAACCTGCGAAACATTATAAATTCGGGCAATCAAGCCCAAGGGTACGGAAATAAGAGGGACTCGCACGCACATGCTCAGGTGGTTGAGCAGGGTTCCTCGTCTTCTTCTTCTGCAAATCAATAATTCATGGTCAATCAAGCTCCTCCAATCTTTCCTAACCCTCCCCAAGACCCAAATTCTTACACTTCTGCAAATTCTGTCAGTTTGAGGAGTGGTAAGAAGACTCAGGATCCACAACCACACTATTCTGATCTTTTGGATCCTGAAGAATCTGAGGAGAGAGAGGAGAATTCTAGAGGAGAAATCAAGGCTCAGGAACCTGATTCCAAAGATCTGACTCATGTTCCTTTTTCTGAAGCCTTAGCCAAAGCAAAGAAGAAGAAGTCTGTTGATAGCAATGAGGAGCTTCTGAATTTATTTAAGAATGTTGAGATCAATATTCCGCTCCTTGATGCTATCAAGCACATACCGGCTTACGCAAAATTTTTAAAGGAATTATGTACACAAAAGCGTAAGTCGAGAGAATCTGTTCCGAGGAAGGTGGTACTCTCCGAGCAGGCTAGCTCTGTTATCCTGCACTACCTCCCTCAGAAAAAGAGAGATCCTGGTGCTCCTTTGATTTCTTGCGTTATCGGAGATTACACATTTGATAGAGCACTTTTGGATCTCGGTGCATCCATCAACCTAATTCCGACTTCTCTTTATGAGAAGTTTGGGTTAGGTGAACTTCGGCCAACTTCAGTAACGCTACAGTTAGCAGACCATTTGGTCACAAACCCACGAGGCGTTATTAAAGATGTTATAGTTAAGGTCAAGGATTTCTATTTTCCTATAGATTTCCTTGTCCTTGACATGGATGTACCAGATAATCTGAGGAACACGCCCATCATTCTGGGGCGTCCGTTCCTGGCTACCACAAATGCCAACATTAATTGTGAAAGCGGTAGCATGGAAATTGCCTTTGGGGACCAACGAATGAAATTGGATATTTTTAAGGCGATCAACAAATTTGAGGATTATGGATTTTTTGAGGAACTTGATGAGGATAATGTTAATATTGAAACTTGTTTGACAGTTTCTTCAATTGAAAGTTCATCTTTGGTTGATGAATTTGACCCTCAACCCTCTGACCTGACATCTTCGGAAGAGGTTACTGATTTTGTTCACTCAAAACCTCTTACTCTTGTTGAATCTTCAGCATCTACCCTACCATCAATCATTACCCCACCCCAGCTTGAATTAAAACCATTGCCTGAGAATTTAAAATATCAATTTTTAGGACCGCAGAATATGCTCCCTGTGATTATTAGTGCTAAATTGACAAAAGAGCAAGAGATTAAATTGATTAAGGTCCTAAAGGAACATAAGGAGGCAATTGGTTGGACCATTCATGACCTCAGGGGGATCGAGCCATCTTACTGTAATCATAGAATATTTTTGGAAGATGGATCTTGCCCTTCTCGCCAGATGCAGAGGAGATTGAATCCAAATATGCGCGAAGTGGTCAAAAAGGAAATCATCAAGTGGCTCGAGGCAGGAATTATTTATCCAATCTCTGACAGTCCCTGGGTAAGTTTCGTTCAGATTGTTCCAAAGAAAGCTGGGATTACTGTTGTGACTAATGAGAGAGGTGAATCTATCACAACTCGTTCAGCTTCCTCTTGGAGAGTTTGTATTGATTACAGGAAGCTGAACACAGCCACTAAAAAGGATCATTTTCCCCTACCCTTCATTGATCAAATCTTGGAAAAATTAGCCGGGCAGAAGTACTTCTGTTTTCTTGATGGCTACTCAGGATACAACCAAGTTCCTATCCATCCTGAGGATCAGGAAAAAACTACTTTCACCTGTCCCTACGGAACCTTTGCTTTTCGTAGGATGCCTTTTGGGTTATGCAATGTACCTGCGACTTTTCAAAGGTGTATGCTAGCCATATTTTCCGACATGGTGGGAGAGTTTATGGAAGTCTTCATGGATGATTTCTCTATTTTCGGAGAATCATTTGACTCTTGTTTGGCTAATTTAGAAATGATTCTTAAGCGATGTATCAAGACACGATTGGTCCTTAGCTGGGAAAAGAGTCATTTCATGACCTAAGAGGGCATTGTTTTGGGTCATGTAATCTCTGAACGGGGAATTGAAGTGGATAAAGCTAAGGTTGATGCTATCGCTAAACTTCCTCCTCCCACATCTGTTAAACAAATCAGATCATTTCTTGGCCATGTGGGATTTTATCGAAGATTCATCAAGGATTTCTCGAAGGTTGCTCGTCCTTTGAGCAATCTTCTTGCCAAAGAAACGCCGTTTGTTTTTGACGAATCATGCCGAGAGGATTTAATTTTCTGAAAACGACAGTCACCTGTGCTCCAATTTTGCAACCACCAATTTGGACAACCCCTTTTGAGATCATGACCGAAGCTTCTGATTACGCGGTCAGGGCTGTCCTAGGTCATAAAATTGACCGAAAGCCCTCTGTCATTTACTACGCTAGTAAAACTCTGGATGAAGCCCAAAGGAATTACACTGTTACTGAAAAGGAATTACTAGCTGTAGTATTTGCTTTGGAAAAATTCAGGGCTTATCTCTTGTGGTCTCATGTTATTGTTTATATCGACCACCCGGCCTTGAGACATCTCTTGGATAAAAAGGATGCTAAACCCCGGCTTATTCGTTGGATTCTTCTTCTTCAAGAATTTGATCTTGAGATCAAGGATAAAGCCGGGGTACAAAATGTGGTAGCGGATCATTTGTCGAGACTCTTAGGTGATTCTTCTTGTTCGGACATTTCAATTGCTGACACTTTTCTGGATGAAACCATTCTTATAGTTTTAGGTGTCCACTTCCCATGGTTTGCTGACATTGTTAACTATTTAGCCGTTGGTCAAATCCCCCAGGATTGGACCAAGCAACAACGAGATAGACTCAAATCTGAGGCTAAATACTACTTTTGGGAGGACCCTGAACTATATCGCATCGGCTCTGATCAGATTATTCGCCGATGCATACCGGAGAATGAATTCAACAGTATACTCGAGTTCTGCCATGCATCTGGGTGTGGTGGACATTTCTCCGGGAGAAAGACGGCTGCAAAAATCTTACAATCTGGCTTCTATTGGCCGTCATTATTCAAGGATGCCCAGGACTTCTCAAGGTCATGTTCTCGATGTCAGTCACTCGGGAACATAACTAAGAGAGACATGATGCCCCTAAACCCTATTCTTCCTGTAGAAATTTTCGATGCTTGGGGCATCGATTTCATGGGACCCTTTATCCCTTCATTTGGACATCAGTACATTCTTGTTGCTGTTGATTATGTGTCCAAATGGATTGAGGCAATTCCCACCCGAACCAATGACCACAAGGTGGTCATCAATTTTGTCAAGAAAAATATCTTCAGTAGGTTCGAGATTCCGAGGGCTATCATCAGTGATGGTAGCACTCATTTTACTAATGCCCAATTTCGGAATTTATTGGCCAAATACGGGGTTAATCATCGAATTTCCACACCTTACCATCCCCAAACGAATGGACAAGTCGAGATCTCCAATCGAGAGATCAAGAACATTCTGCAAAAAACGGTTAGGCCTGATCGCAAGGATTGGACTCAAAAGCTTGAGGACGCTCTTTGGGCCTACCGTACGGTGTATAAAACGCCCATCGGCATGTCTCCATTCCGTTTGGTGTATGAAAAGGCATGCCATATACCCGTAGAGATTGAACACAGGGCATTCTGGGCAATCAAACAATGCAATTTAGATCTGAATCTAGCTGGAAAGATCAGGAAACTCCAACTATCTGAGTTGGAGGAGCTTAGAAATGATGCTTATGAGAATGCCAAGATCTACAAGGCTCGGACCAAAGCTCTACATGATCAATTGATTTCCCGTAAGAGCTTTGAGCCAAACCAGAAGGTCTGGTTATTTGATTCTAAACTTAAGCTCTTTCCTGGTAAACTTAGATCTAAATGGAATGGCCCATTCATAATTGATCAGATTTTTCCTAATGGTGCCGTTCAGATTTCTAACCTAAAGACGGGTAACACCTTTAAAGTCAACGGTCAACGTTTGAAGCCTGTTGTTGACCGTAATCTTCCAGAACCCGTCTCAGACTCTGTTGCTCTAGCCATTCTGTGACTTCTTTGGCTGGACTTCGCCTAGCTGACGGCATTAAACTCAGCAGTTGTACATATGACACAAGGCTGATACGAGCTTCATATCCAGGTGACATCTTTCATATTCTACCCTTTCTTTCATGTCTCTTTTTCAATGAGGACATTGCATCAGCTAGGCATGGGGGGTGGATTCATTCTTGAATTATTTGGTCAGCTTTGTGAAATCCATATAAATTGTCTCTCTTCTTATTTAAAAAAAAAAAAAGGAAGGATTAGTTGGACATTAGGATTTTTCAATCCTAAGAAATTTTACATTAGGATCTGAACACAAAGACCCCTCAGGTCTTTGGACTTAATTAGCCTGTGTATCCACTAAAATGTGGATTTATTTTTGAGTCCTCGCCATCTTAATTCTATTATAATTGGAATAAATAAGTTTGGGTGATAAGTACACGACTTATCAACCCGTCCTCTGATTTGAGGGAATTTTGAGTTTTAAGCATCTACACACTTTCTTTGCACTAACTCGTTGTTCGGCGATTCTAACGGAAGTTGGGTAGCTAATGAACCTTCTAGGGTGATATGGCTGGCAAGTTATCGTGGGTAACAGCCCATAGGTAGCTTGTCCAGAGCCCAGTCACTGGACCTTTCTTAGTTTGCTTCCTTTAGGTAAATCTTAGACTAGGGAAGCCACCTACTTAAAAAAAAAAAAGGAGAAAAGAACAAAAAGAAATAAGCCACACTTCGCCACACGAGTATGGCTAGCAAGTTGTCGGTGGTAACAACTCACAGACCGGTTGTCCAGAACCCAGCTTAGAAAATGCACTAAAAATTCCCAAACAACTTAGGAAGAAGCGGAGAAGTAGAATAAACCGGGGAGATATACACTGGATTCACCCTTGTGTTGACCCCATAAAAAAAAAAAAGTAGGGAGAAAGCTACCGGTTGTAAAGATACACTTTTAGGCAGAATTCTGGTTAGGTCACCTAAAGGCGTAGAAATCCGAAATCCGTTTTAATTGCCGGTCAACGAGTCTATCATAATCACAATAAGATACTTAAAGCTTAGGGTTCTCATCAAATCTTGGGTGAGTTGAATGGCCGTAGAAAGACACTCGTAAACCCTAAAATTTGAAAATCCAAAAAAATTAGAAGAAAAAAAAAGAAAAAGAAAATTTTCTTTTAATAAGGCGAGGGCTTGAGGCGGTCTGCATTTTGGCTGATACCCGGGCACTGTTATGTCTTTGAAAGTTCAGTTCCTAAATAGACAATTTCTTAATGATTGAAAATAACTCAAGTCCAAATAATCCAACCTAATTCTTTTATAAATAGCATATAGTTTTTGCTAAGGACTAGCAAAAGATAGGCATGGGGGTATGATGTAAACACATTTACACTACTTAAAATGTCTATTTATGCATGTTCTTAAGCATAGGATTGCATTTCATGATATAAATATTGCATTACATACATCATCTTGCATTTAGAGTAGTTTGAATAAAATGGAGGTTAATTGTCTCCTTTTATGTGCTTGGACAGGGCAAACATTTTATCGGGGCCTCGGATCAAAGATCCAATCGTATGGATGTGATCAGGGCGACGATTGGAGTTCAACGACTCCAAGATCGCCCTAATCAGGCATCCGTAGCATCAGATAGTGACTCGGGAACCCTAGAAGATCAAGGGCCAGGATGGTGTAAATCCGCATTTCAGATGATAAATCCGACCGCACGGATGAATTCGGATCGACGATCGCAGCCCAACGACACAAAAATCGAGTCAATCCGACATCCATGGCACCATCTACAACTTCCAGAAGATGGACGGCCAAGATAGCGCCACGTGGCGCCATCTCAACCGCCCAACGGCAGCTTGCATCTTGTGAAGGCCCCGCACCCGATCGCTCTCCGCCGTTGGATCTTAATCCAACGGTTGTGGGCGCTCGCGCTTAAAAGTGTCTGCTCGACCATCCGCGCCCCATAGCGCAGTGGTCAAGCGCACTTTCGCGAGCGTCGGGCGCGGGTTCGAGCCGTGGAGAGGGGCTGGAATGCGCGGCGATTGGGCGCGAGTGGAGCGTCAGATGGAGATCAGACGGCCGCGTGCGCCTGATAGCGTCTACGCGCGATTGGACACGCAATCGGACGCGCAGGCGGGCGTGCAATGCAGCGAGAGATGGCGCGACTTAAGCCGTCCGATCTCGCGATCGGACGGCTGAAAAGCGACGAACGTGCGCAAGCCGTTGAGCGCGCGAGCAGGCGAGAAGGCGCGCGCGAGCTGCCCACGACGCCCACGTTGAGGGCTTTAGTGACGGATTTATCCGTCACTAAAGACCCCTCTTTTATTATTTTGAAGTTGTAATATCCATTTTGCCCCCACTCCTTGCAACTATAAAAGGAGACCCCCTCCATACGAAATTCTCATCCCTTCTTTCTCCTCTCTACCCCACCAAAGCTCAAGAGAAGCTTGTCCCACACCCGGGATGCTTCTCGCGAGATAAAGTCCAATTTTCGTTCCCCTTCGGAAGTGGATCCTGCAACGACGACGGCGTGCTACTCCGTTCCCGTTCTTCTGCTTCATCCTCCTTCGTCTTGCTTCATTCTCCTTCGTCCAGGCGTCGTCCCATCCGGCTCGTCCTCCAAGCAACCGTCGAGGAGGATTTCTCTCTCCCTATTCTTTTTACTACTTTCTAGTATAGATTTACTGCTTTCTAGATTAATCTACTCGTCCTCCAAGCGACCGTCGAGGAGGACATTTCTCCCTCCATTCTTTTAATGCTTTCTAGAGTAAATTTATCGCTTTCTAGTGTAATTGTTTTATGCCTTCTAATTGTAATGAACAGTCTCTTCTATGATAAATTCTTTGTTTATTTTACATCTCATTTTGATTTCCATGTGTAATACTCTCTCTCCTTACCCTCTCTCTCTCTCTTTTATTAATTGTAAATAATTAGATAGTTTAAATTGAATTACTTCGTGACAAATAAAAAGAAATGCAAAGTTTTTAAATCAAACGCCCGCCTCCCTGTGTTCGACTTGGAATTCTTTTCGGTATAAATTTTATTTGTTGAACACGAATTCTTAGCTTTCGAACTACAACGACAGGTTTTCCAAAATCGAACACGTTAGCGTAGCGATTCGTAATACGTTCAACACCTAGTTTTTAGGTTAAATTGCAAATGGAGATAGGTGTTTAGACGGAGTTCGAGCTCGCATCTATGGCGGATTGGAGGAGCTTGACAGAGGCGGAGGAGCTTTGCAAGGAGCGAAAGCTTGAAGAAGGAAGGAAATGAAGAATAGGATAGATTTCCTTTCTATTGTACTTTATATTTTATTTCTTTGTTTCACTCTTTATTTCTTTCTTAGATCTTATGTTAAAGAGCCTCAAAGAACCCTTAAAGTAGTCCTAGGAACACCAGCACTACCCTAGGATACCCAACTTTTCTGTAGAGAACTTAAAAAACCAAAATAGGGTTCAGACAGCCTTATCAGACGTCCAATTTGAAAATCAGACATCTGATAGTGACTTTTAAGTCGTCTGACTATTTGATCAGACGTCCAAAACATCTAGGTTGGACTTAATAAGTTCTATTTGTTAGAATCCGTCGTCCAAACCTTAGTCCAGACGTCTTAGGAGACGTCTGATGCCATTTCCAGACGTCCAATTAGTGGAACATTGGCTGCCTGTGTAAACGTTGAGGAAAATGACTGTTAGCCTTATATCAGATGTCCATAGAGGATCTCAGATGTCTGATATGTGACCGTTTTGCCTCGGCTGACCCAAAATCTCCTTTGAGAGATTTTCTAGCCGTTACCTTTCTTGGGAATCCATTTCCGCTGAACAAATAGGTTTTTAGACGTCCAGACCTTGTGCCAGACATCTTGTATGTCGTCTGATGGCCATACACTAGAACCTTGTTTAGGTCTGATTCAAGTCAGAAAGAAACCCGCCTAGAATTAGACGTCTAACTTAGTTCCCAGACATCTTAAACAGGTTTTCCAGATGTCTGATGCCAGGACCAAACATCTGATGACCCTGTCAGAATCATGATTGATTCTAATTACGGCCTGTTTTGCCTTAGGTTCAACCCAAACATCTATGGAAGCCTTCTAAGGCCTTCCAAAGCCTTCCTAGGCCCTCTATAAATAGAGGAGAACCCCTTGGCTTGCAAGACACACCAAGACACACCAAGCAACACACTTTCACATCTCTTGTGTCAAAAAGAAGTAGAAAATCATCTAGAAGAAGCTCTAGCTCTCCAAGTATTTGTTCCACATCTAGATAGCTTGAATCCAGTTGTGCACCCGCTCTCCCTCTGCGATTACGAGAGCGACGAAGCGCCGTCACATGGTTCACGACCCGCGTCGTCGCATCGATGCACTTCCACCAAAGGGAAGTTTCCTAACTCCTATAGAAGATAGGTTTTAATATTTGTGGCTCTATAGGATTGTTGCACTTTTATTATTCTTTGGTTTGAGTATTCGCTTTGCGAATTCTCATCTCCATCGAGGGACAAAATCCTCCTTGTGAAGAGGAAGGGTTGAGGAACGCTACCCTTGTACTTGTAGTGTGGTTGTAATTGAGGTTGAACTACCCTCGATTAAGTAGTTCGTATAGTGGATTTGATCGACTAGATCTATCGGGAAATCCTAACTCGAGTGAGTTAGGTGGTGGTTTTCACCAAGTTTGGGTTTCCACCTAAAAATACTTGTGTACATTTTGAGATTGCTCATTTTGTGAGATTGTTATCTTTTTCTTATACGTCATGCATATCTTGCCCCATCCAAGTAGGGAATTATAATTGCTATCAGAGCAGGTTCTTGTTGTTTTGGTGTAACAACCAAGCAAGAAGATCATGGAGGGAAGCAGTTCCGTGAGTAGCGAGGGGCAATCTATGACCTGTCTACCATTCTTCGACGGGAGCAACTACCCCTACTAGAAGCTGCGGATGAAGACTTAGCTTCAAGCCAACGACTTTACGATTTGGGCCAGGTGCGAGACGCCATTCGATATCTCGGAGAAACCTACAGGAGGCTACTCGCAACAACAAATCCGTGAGCTCTCTCTCAATGCGAAGACAATAAACGCATTGTATTACGTGCTCAGCCCAGAGGTGTTCAACAGAATCCCGTAGTGCACCACCACATATGAGATTTGGCACACACTCGAGGTAACTCACAAGGATACATCTAAGGTAAAAACTTCTAAACTCAATTTACTTTCACAAGAATTTGAGTCTTTTGCCATAAAATCTAATGAGTCTTTGAGTGAGATGAACACTAGGTTCACTCTCATAGTGAATAATCTTAAGGTATTAGGAAAGACTTTCATTAAGGGGGAGCTTCAAAGGAAGCTTTTTCGTTCCCTCAGACCAGAGTGGGAACAGAAGGTCACCGCCATTGAGGAGGCGAACGAGGTGGAGGAAATCAACATGGAGGATCTCCTAGGCAATCTAATGGCCTATGAGACAAAGCTAAAGGAGAAGACGAAGGATACACCGGAACCAAAATCGAAGAAGACCCTCTCATTCAGAGCCACGTCAGATAGCGAGGTAAGTTCCGATGACGAAGATTTTAAATTTTTACTTAAAAAATTTTCCAAGTTTTGTAGGGAATCAAAGAAAGAAAAGGAGAAGAAGGAAAAAGATAGCCCGTGACGTTGCTACAACTGCAACGAAAAGGGTCATCTTCGACCTGAGTGCCCTCTTCTCAAGAAGGAGAAGAAGGAGAAGGAGAAGAAGTATAAGAAGAAGGCATTCCAAGCAACTTGGGATGACTTGAGCTCGGAGGAAGAAGAAGAAAATCCCGAGAAGAAGAATGAAACCGCCTGCATGGGCTTCATGGCAACAGCGGGCGACAACGAAAGCGACTCCGATAATGAGGTAAGTTTCGATTTGCAAGATGCATTTGATAAATTATTTGAGCTTAGTAAATCACTTAAGGTAGAAAATAAAAATATTAAAAAGAATATTAGTTTTCTTAAATCTGAAAATGATAGGTTAGAAATAAAACTTAAGGACCTAGAAAGTAATTCTAGTCCTAAAGATGATGACTTGTCATTAGAAAATCACAACCTAATCATTGAAAATAGCAAACTGATTGAGGAGAACACTAATTTAAAATTAGAAGTTTCTAGTTTAAAAAATAAGATGCACGCTATTGAAGATGAACTTGCATATCTTAGGGAGAAATCAAATAATTTGGTCAATAAAGTAGAAAATTTATCTAGCCCTAAGGTTGAGAAAGGATCTCCGTCAAGGAGACATGCTAACAAAACTGGATCCAAATTAATATGGATACCGAGGAAAGAGCTAGAATCTTGTTTTGTAGGTCATAAAGATTACAACACAAAGGACTGGACCTACAAGCTCAAAAATGGTCAACTCGAGTTGGGAGGACCAAGGAGTAGACCAAGGAGGAAAACGAGAAGACCGACGAGACGGCGAATAACCGACTGACCCGTCGCACGTCGACTGCCCGATTAGAGACCGGCACCAATGCCCGGACCTCCAAGCTACAGATGGGAACCCCATCTGATTTGGCATCCACCACCTCCATTTGGGCCATTCTATTGGCCATGGTAGGTGAGGTAATCTCTAACCCTATCCTTTTTATCATTAGCATATAGATAGGGGGAGTTAAAATTAATGAGCTTATTGTAATTATTTAGGGGGAGGTGTTAAGTTAGCTATATTTCCTTTAGAAAGGGGGAGAAAAAGATATAGCTATCTAGTTATTGCAAAAAGGGGGAGAACATTACTCTTGATTAAAAGAAATTTAATCAAAAAAAAAAAAACTAGAAGAGCATGTTTTAAGGAGGAGTTTAGGAGAATTGAAATCATAACACCTTTTTGATAATGTCAAAAAGGGGGAGTATATTTATGCATTATTATTTATGATTTTATCATCATCAAAAAGGGGGAGATTGTTGGTGCTAGAGCACCACGATCGTTTATTTTGATAATAACAAAACACGTGTCTTTTAACATTTACTTTTGAGTCTTAGTTTTCAAGTCAAATTGCAAATGGAGATAGGTGTTTAGACCGAGTTCGAGCTTGCATCCGTGGCAGATTGGAGGAGCTTGACAGAGGCGGAGGAGCTTCATGAGGAGCGAAAGCTTGAAGAAGGAAGGAGATGAAGAATATGATAGATTTCCTTTCTATTGTACTTTATATTTTGTTTCTTTGTTTCACTCTTTATTTCTTTCTTAGATCTTATATTAAAGAGCCTCAAAGAACCCTTAAAGTAGTCCTATGAACACCAACACTACCCTAGGATACCCAGGTTTTCTGTAGAGAACTTAGAAAATCAAAATAGGGTTTAGACAGCCTTATTAGACGTCCAATCTGGAAATCAGACGTCTGATAGTGACTTTTAAGTCGTCTGACTATTTGATCAGATGTCCAAAACATCTAGGCTGGACTTAATAAGTTTTGTCTGTTAGAATCCGTCGTCCAGACCTTAGTCCAAACGTCTTAGGAGACGTCTGATGCCTTTGCCAGACGTCCAATTAGTGGAACGTTGGCTGCCTGTGTAAACGTTGAGGAAAATGACTGTTAGCCTTATATCAGACATCCGTAGAGGACCCCAGACGTCTGATATGTGACCGTTTTTCCTTGGTTGACCTAAAATCTCCTTTGAGAGATTTTCTAGCCGTTACCTTTCTTGGGAATCCATTTCCACTGAACAAATAGGTTTCCAAACGTCTAGACCTTGTACCAGACGTCCTGTATGTTATCTGATGGCCATACACTAGAACCATGTTTAGGTCTGATTCAAGTCAGGAAAGAAACCCGCCTAGAATCAGACGTCTGACTTAGTTCCTAGACATCTTAAACAGGTTTTCCAGACGTCTGATGCCAGGACCAGACGTCTGATGACCTTGTCAGAATCATGATTGATTCTGATTACGGCCTGTTTTGCCTTGGGTTCAACCCCAACGGCTATGGAAGCCTTCTAAGGCCTTCCAAAAGCCTTCCTAGGCCCTCTATAAATAGAGAACCCCTTAGCTTGCAAGATACACCAAGACACACCAAGCAACACACTTTCACATCTCTTGTGTCAAAAAGAAGTAGATCATCTAGAAGAAGCTCTAACTCTCCAAGTATTTGTTCAACATCTAGAGAGCTTGAATCCAGTTGCACACCCACTCTCCCTCTGCGATTATGAGAGCAACGAAGCACTGCCCCGTGGTTCACGCACCCGCGTCGTCGCATCGACTCACTTCCACCAAAGGGAAGTTTCCTAACTCCTATAGAAGCTAGATTTTAATATTTGTGGCTTTATAGGATTGTTGTACTTTTATTGTTCTTTGGTTTGAGTATTCGCTTTACGAATTCTCATCTCCATTGAGGGACAAAATCCTCCTTGTGAAGAGGAGGGGTTGAGGAACGCTACCCTCGTACTTGTAGCATGGTTATAATTGAGATTGAACTACCCTCGTTTAAGTAGTTCGTATAATGGATTTGATTAAGTAGATCGATCGGGAAATCCTAACTCGAGTGGGTTAGGTGGTGGTTTTCACCCTGTTTAGGTTTCCACTTAAAAATACTTATGTACATTGTGAGATTGCTCATTTTGTGAGATTGTTATCTTTTTTTTATACATCACGCATATCTCACCCCATCCAAGTAGGGAATTACAGACGTATCATCCTACAATCATCTTCTTCTATCTCGTTCCATTCTTAATAGGTAAATAGCATCATTTTTGGGTTATTCATTTGGGTTTGTTCATGTGCCAGTTACCACCCAAGCTTTGAAAGTTGAGGGGCAAACTCTTCCCCCTTTATGACTAGGTAAATGCCATAATTGGCAAGGACATCGCTACTGAAGAGCATGTAATGTCCTACAACCTCGACTTAGATTCATTTGAGAAGGATACACCATTGCGTTGTCCATATAGACCTGTACCACAAGTGTAGTTTTAGATTCCCGATTCTTTTCCCACGAACTTTAGCCACTAGGCATACAACAATGATGTTAATGAATACCATTTCACCTTCGAGGAGCTCCTTTTAGTTGGGAATCCACCCTTGCATGGAATGCCCTGTGACGACCTGAGTCCCACCAACCGATAAGACCCGAGTCGCCGTGTGCTAACAACCAGCACAACTCACCCACAAGATCGTAATCACCCAACACATAATTATAAAATATAAACATGGCCAACAAACAAATTATATTGCAAAATTTAAAGGAACATAAATTGAATACTAATCGAAAGATTTATCATGGTATTAGTCCAAGGAGATGTATAACAGAAATCTCCTGGCAAACTACCAAGTACACTTGAGTACAGAACCCAAAAACACGTCATTAAAAACTGAGTATAGTACAACTAAACAAGTAGCTCAAGTAACAGAGTACACAGTAAAAAGGCACTATCTTGATAGTTCATCTATTTACAATCTATTTTATATCTAGTCCCTTTTTATGCAATTTACCCATATTCTTATTGTTCTTAAGCTGTCAATCAACGTGTCGGGTCTGAGATAATTTCGTGTAACTTCCTGTGGTGAAAGACCAATATAAGCCACCCTCCTGGCCGGAAGGGCAGCTTATATCCATCGAGTCGCCACGCTCCGCCACCCTGGGGTCATCATGGAAAGGGGTGGCGGCTACGTCGTGTAGTGTAAACACGTACAAGCACTGTGTGCACTGAACTACAGATAGCCAATGACCCACCCATCAGCCGAAAGAATTGCTCAAACCTTGAGCCCTGTGAATCCACTATCCCAATTGGCCGCTAATCTTAACCAAAGAGTTGTAGGGGGGCCAGCAACTCCCCAAACCAGCCCCTAAACCTGGTTTGAAAAGACCTAAAGCTACGATTGAAATCTCGGCAAGTAGCGGGGATGAAACTAGTTATCTAGTCCTTGTATTCTCCCGGCATATCTGTCATATTATCTATCCCATTTCCAGATAACTGTATTCCTTATCTTGTCAATTTCAATACCCTTTAGTAATTTCTATTACTAAGTCCAGGGTTAACAATTTCTCATATTATTTTCCAATTTATTCATTCACAAGAAATCTCATATTTGCCAGACATTCCATACTATTTAGACAGTTTTTAAAGACATTAGAACTTGTTTTATGGAAAACGTGTTTCGTTTCATGCATGCTATGATAGGGGTGTATATACTTGCTAATTCATTATTATTCACGTAAATCCTTTTTTGTCTTATTTATAGTGCCAGAAATCAGGAGAACACTGGAGGGTCCCAAACTCAGCAAAAAGGAGGACACATGCTGTCCAAGGCGGTATATGGAAAAATATTGCACAGGACGAGTCCATAGATACCCGAAAAATCAGCTAAATTGAAAAAGGGGTAGAAATACTCTACCTAATGCCACCGAAGGGTCACAGTGACAATGAACCATGTGCATAGAGCCTGGGGCAGTATCCATGCTCGCCTCAAAATCAGCGCATGCACAGGGAAAAAGACCTGATTCAAACTGACCAAAAATAGTTCAAGAAATATCTAATTACATTCATAATTTTTCAATAAGGATAAAGAACTCAAAAGTGTAAATAATTAACACCAACATGTAGTATACATTGATACAATTCCAACGGTACCTTATTTGTCGAAATCTGAGGTCGAGAAGGCCTCGAACTAGTCAAAACAAAGCGAAGGGGTCCAGAGTCAGGCCGATCCTACCCTGGCACGCGCCACTAGATGCACCCGTGCCCCTACGCGCTCGCACCCGTCAGCGCATGCGTGCTCACACCAGCGTGAGTTTTGCGGTGGAGGCCCCGGGTTTTGCAGATTCGCACCTGGGTCCCTGAAAATAATTTTTTTGATTTTGGAGAAGGTTTTTCTTCTCCCTTCCTCTCTTGATTTGAGAGAGTTGGAGGCTATGACGACCCAAGGGGTCCTTAACTAGGCCTTAGGGGTTGTTAGGATTAGGATTAGTTGGGTGAAATACTCAAATTGCCCTTAGGGTTGGGTTCACCTTACATTTAGGTCCTTGGTGACTTCTTCTGCCATAACTTGAGCTATACAACTTGGAATCGCACAAAACAAGCGTCATTGGAAATCTTGCGACGAGAGGAATCCAATGGTACCACATATGGCACCATTTTGACAACGTTTGACCAAGGGTTTCCTCGAAATACGTGTTTTTTTGCAAATTAAGGGGGTTCTGATACCAGCACCAAACCCTAAGTGGGTTTTCGAGTTCGAACTGACCTGAACCACTTTGAAATGACTCAAAACCTAAATTTTAGGATGTTACATGCCCTCTATTGAAGCCCCAAGTAATATTGCAATGTCCATTAGAATGTCTCATCATGGTTTTGTTGCCTTTGTATTTGGTTTGTCTTCAAATGCCTACCAAAGTTAATTGACCAGTACTCCTCGACCTCCATAGTCAACATGTCACCTTGAAACCTTGGAGGCCAACATGAGAAAAGAGTAAGTGGGGAGGGTTCCTCTAGTGGTGGAAAAAGGTGTCGTGGTAGCATCCCCAATGCGAATGCAATTCCAGAAGGCATCAATGTGACACACTCCTTGCTAAAGAAGATATTTGACCATCACATCTCAAAGCCACAGATGGTAGATACCGATGATGAGATTGGTGATTACCTTGTCATGGTGAAGGGGTGTATTGTCTACCTTTCTCCATTGGATATAGTTAGATTGGTGCAACACTTCTTAAGGAATAAGAATAATGCAGTTTTTAGGAATATGGTTGGTCATGCTGAAGCCTTTATGGAGTGGTTCCATGATACTCTTTGCATGTGATTCCTCTCATGTTGCTCATTTCGTGCTAGTCAACCCGTTGGTTATCGTAGTTTTATATTTATTTCTATTAATGTGGGAAATCGATGTTTTAAAATACTTCATCGTAATATAGGTCGAAATCGCTCGAAAATAAATATAATTTATACTCGAATTTTGAAATCCGAGGTCGAATGCAGGGAGCAAGTGTTGCAATTAATCTCAAGATCACAATATAACCACAAAGATGAGCAAGTTATAGTAAAAACTCCATGCAAGAAGAATATATATAAGAGAATCAATGTCAAGGTGTAAAAGGAATAGGGTAAAATGATGACTTAAATCACCAATTGCCCCTTACAATTATTTCAAATAAATGCATAGTGCTTATCAATCAAATGTTCCATGTAATGCAAGTAAACACTATAACCACTGTACATGATGTCAAAGATATTAGATGACAAATCACAATATCAGACGACTTAAGTTAACCCTTGCTACAGTGCGTATTTACTATTCCCTTCAACCTTTCTTCTTCTTTAGCCACTCACAGAGGCAAAGGCCTCTTCTCTTCAAGCCTCAAGGAGAGGTACAACACAACACAGAGGCACGAACACCTCTCAGTGACTAAGTGTGGAGAAGGCTTAACAGAGGGCAAAACCACCCCCCCTTCTCTCTCTCAGACCCAAGGGCCTAATCAGGTAATCGGACCAAAGACCAGACCTGCCTGCGTGGTGTAGTGGGTGAGGAGTGAGCGTGAGGAGGCGCGTGAGCGGGGTCCCGACCCCCGATGTTCTGGGCAACGAGGATAGGGCACAATTTGGTTTTACCTTGCGCAGGGGCTCTGCCAACTTCCGATGTGGGACTAAAGTCCCTTCGTTCTTTGCATGAAGGCAGTAGGATGACCTCCTTCAATTGGAGCAGCAGACATGGTCGCGGTCTTCAATTAAGCACCTAAAATGCTTCAGGACCTGGGACCGCTTCAATCAAAAGCTGCAGCGGGATAATTTGAAGCCTAAAGGTGGAAGAACATGCTGGAGAAGACGGTGGTGACGACGGTCGTCCGGTGGAGAACCTGAAACATGAAACCGGCCTTATGGCCCCGTCAAAACAAGTTCAGGAGGTTCGTCGTGTGATGGCGAATGTGATAAGGGGTTCAGTGTGATGTGAGAGTGAGTGTATGAGTGTGTCGACGTCGGAGAGCAGGTGCGGTGAAGGGGAAGTTCGGCAGAGGAGTCGAGGGTCTAATCGACCCAAATATGTTGGGGCTTTTGGTCGGCGGAGAACAGCAGAAGTGTGGGTGGTCGTGGTGTGCGTTTTTGTGTGGTGTAGTGGGGGCATGGGTTCACCGGAGCCCTTGCTGGAGGCGAAGAAGACAGAGGGGGAGATAAGTGATTTGCGGTCGTGCGTGTGTAGTGAGTGTGGGAAAGAGAAGTAGAGGGAAAGAGAAAGATGTAGGACTTAGAGGGGAGGTAGAAGGTCGGATGGTGCCGATCGTGGTTGATCGACATCGAAGAAGGTGACGAAGACGGCGAGGTGGCGACGGCGAAAGAGGTAGAGGAACAACCTCCCTTTGGTCGAAGAGGATCACGAAGACAAGGGGAAGAAGTAGGCCGTCCAATTTGATGGTTGGATGGCTGGAGGAATGGGATTAAGGGTGGTCGCCAGAGCAATCATTTCGGTGGCTGGAGGAGGAGAAATAGAGGTGTTTGGCTCGTCAAAACTTGCTAAGGAGGTGAGGAACACAATGTAGGTCCATTTATAAGCCTAAAGATGGAGTTCCAAGCTTGCGAACTCTGAGCTTTTCAAGCAAGTTGGATACATGAAGTTTCAAAGAGTTCGCATGAGAAATCTAGAGGGTTTTAGGATCTATGAATGGTCTCATTTGGAAGGGAATTCCTCAAGGAATCTCCCTTTCAATTTTGAGACTGATTGATTGATAATCGAGCGAGAAATCCTCACTCAAATCTCACAGTGGAGGTTTTGAGTTTCCATTGATGGTGCAACGACCAGAATGTGAAGAAGATGGAAAACCTAGAGGCCTATTTGTAAAGAATTCAAAAAGTTAAGAGTCATTATGTGATAAAAAGAGTCTATTTGGACTGGAATGCAAACTAGGTCAAGGTAATCTCTGATTGGGCCTAAATTTTGGTATAAACCTAATTTGGACCCAAGGAATCTGATGGTGAAGTTGAATTTTGGTTTTGACCAAGTTTGATTAGGTAATTTATGCAAAAATCCAAATTAGGGCAATTATCTGTCTGTGACTCTATTTTAGGTTAAAATAGGTTTTGATGGTCAAATTAAGCATACCAAACCTTATAGAATATTTTTCTATGATTTTAGAAGATTTAGGTGAATTTTATCCTGATCAGAACCTCAATTAATTAAGCAGGTCTGTTTTTAGGGTTTCAGATGTCATTTAATTCTCAAAACTCGTGAAAATCCATTTCTGCATCAACCCACTTATTAGACATTTATCACCATTTGACCTTCAATTAGTCCTTGGAATACCTCGTGGTTATTCTGTAGTTGTGAAATATTGTTAAAATTGCAGAAATAACCATAGTTTCATCTTTTCTTCTCAAAACAGAACATTAAGCATTTAGGGCCCTCTAATGGTTATGTAGGAGCTTTTATTACCTTTTTAAGACCAAAACAGGCTAGTTAGGGCTTATGATGGTGTTCCCATTATACCCTCATGCCTAGCTTTTGCTAGTCCCTTAGCACAACCCTATAGATCAAACCAGTTATCTAGGCGGATGTAACCGTCAGGATGCCCTACTAAGCCGCATCTCTAGGAATCAGATCTTAACACTAGCAATAGGCCTAGAGGTACTCAAGTACCAGCCGAAATCCAGACCTGACTAGTTCTCGCCTCAGTCTGTCACAAAAGTTTTTAAGGCCTGCAGGAACTATCCTAAGGTTCGTTGGACCCAGCGGTTAAAGCGCCCGTGCTTGTAACATGGTTAACCCATGTTTAGTTTGCTAGTGCATTTTTGTAAGAGAGAGAGGGATAGAAGAAGATTTTCATTTGTGGAGAGATTTCTCTCTCTTTTCCTTTTCATTATATTTTTCCTTAGATCCAACCTCGAATTGGCCCTAAACACATTTTGTATCGGATTCCTTGTCCTTACCATCAATCCTCACAGGGTCCCTGGCAATCGATGCTTCGAGATAGCATCGCCCATGGAAACCCCCAGAACCCTGGCTTTTGACACTTCGGGATAGTGCCACCCATGGTGTTTTGCAGCTAAATCCAGACCCTGGTAATCGACATTTCGTGATAATGCCACCCATGGCATCTGAACCAGCATAAGGTGCTTACGTGCCTCCGGTAGGATATTTAGATATCCTAGGAGACAAGCACCGAAGAGATGATATGTTATTGTGCTTCTTCGAGGGGAATTTCTCGCCTCTCCACACTGGGAACTCGTCCAAATCAGCTTGTGTTTTTGAGCCGCTCTTAATCTAGATCTTAGGACCATTTTCAAAATAGCATAAATGCTTTTTGGAATGATTTCATATTTAAGTGCACTGAACCAGACTGTGTGTGATTTGAGGTGCTTAAGTTACCGATCCCGCAAACCAGAAGTCAGTTAACGAGGCCGAATACTACCTAAGCTTTAGACCTATACATAAGCTTTGCATTTTCCTCAACCTCTTGAGGCTTAATCTAGATCTTGATAAGTACGTGGGTGTTTAAATATCAGAACAAATCCAAGAGGCCTAAGGTCGGTATTTGCCACTAATCCCTTAAGTTTTAGACTTCCAGGTCTTAATTCATCATTAGATCCAACTTAGAAGTTAGGTAAGTTCCATATTATTTTGAAGGGACTCAATTTTTTTCTTTATCTTTTTGCTCCTTTCTTTCTTTTCTTTTTGTTTCCTCATTTTTATTCATTTAGCTCAAATCACCTCCTCGTTTCCTCCTCAAGAATGATGTGATATTTCAAAATTTCCTCCCCTTTTTCTCCTTTTTTTTAGTACAATGTATTTTTGTTATGAAACCCTTTTGTGATTTGATTTTCACAGCGTTTTGCACTTTGATACCCCCATGCTTACGATTTGCAATGTCCTTATTGTAAATTAAGTGGGTTCGAGTTCAACTCAGATCATACATTAGAATAGGGTCAAAGAGTGGGAGAACAGGTCGAGATAACTGTTATGTACGATTTCAAGCTCTGGTATGAATACAAGGGGTGGAGTTTGTTGTTCTAATGGATGAACCCTAAAGTGGAATTGATGGGAACACCATCATGAGCCATAACTATCTCAATTTAGTCATTATCAAGGAATAAATGCTCCTACATAACTGCCAGAGAGTCCTAAGTCATTGCAAATCCATTCTGAGGGAAATACAAGAAACCAGGGTTAAAACTGTAATTTTACCATCATATCTTAAATGCAGAACAACCATGGGTTTTCTCAGAGGGTAATTAAGGGTCAAACGAGTTTAAATATCCAATAAGTGGGTTAATACAGACAGAAAAGGATTTTCGCGTGTTTTGAGAATTAAATGACTTCTGAAACCCTAAAAACAGACCTACTTAATTAACTGAGGTTCTGGTTAGGATAAAATTCACCTAAACCCTCTAAAATTCATATAAAAATATTTTCTAGGATTTGGTACCTTCAATTTGACCATTAGAACCTACCTTGACCCAAAATAGAGTCTCAGACTGACGTTTACCTTAATTTAGGTTTTTATATAAAATACCCAGTAAAACTAGGACAAAACCAAAATCCAACTTCACCATTGGATTTCTTAGGTCCAAATTAGGTTTGTACCAAAATTTGGGGCCAATCTGAGACTGTCTTGACCTAGTTTGCAATTTGGTCCTATCTGATTCTCTTATATCACACATATGCCCTTAACTTTCAAAATTCTTACAAAAATGCCCCTATCTTTGTCATCATTTTCACAAAAAGGTCCCTTCCACCATGAATTCTATTCCTACAAACTCCAGCAACCTAAAATTGGCAAGTTCTTGATTCCTTGACGAATCCCTCTCAGATTTGAAAGGGAAGTTCGTCAAGGAATTCCATTTCTTTTGAGCCAATTCCCAAGCTCTCAAACCTTCCCAATCTCTCATGCGAATGCATAAGAGATTAGAGTATCTTGGGATTTCTTTCTCCGGCGATCTTTCCAAGCTTAGAAAGCTTGCTTCCTAAGCCCAAAACGTCATCTAGAGGCCTATAAAAAGACTCCCATATCAAACCGAAGATCCCCCGCTCGAATTCAACTGGATTCCCCCTTAATTTCATCTCTCCCCGTCTGGTCGAAGCTCCTCGACATCCGGCGAGCTCCTTCGACTTCATCCTTCATCTGCGTGCAATACCGGCGATGGATTTATCTTCCTCACTCTCTTCCGCGTCGTGCTGTACCCGCCGACACCCTGTCTTCCATCTTCCTCGCCGATTCTTAGTCATCGGAGCACCTTCTTCCTTGATGCTGACCATACCGCAATCAGCTCCACCTCGACTCCCCGTTGTTTACCAACTACCTAGATAAGCCCCCAAACTCCTCTACTTCACTTTTATCCCAACCACACTCAATTTCGACCGTCGTATCACACTCGCCATCTTCACCTTCCTCCGCTTTGACCAGATCTTCAGTGAGGCTCCCCGCTCATTCCACTCGAGTATAAGAATTTATTACTTGAAAACCTAGGTATCCGAGGTTGAACACATGGAGCAAATTGGTATTTTAAAAACTAGAATCACAACTTTCAATTTAATAGAATGTAATGACCAATCAAATTATGAAGCTATAAAAATGATTTCAATGTATATAGAAGCTCAAAAAATTGTAAAGATGGACGTCTGATGTAAAAATCAGACGTCTTAAATCTTTGATGCTACAGTGTTTTGCTTCTTCTGATTTCTAACTTTGGGTTCTTCTTTCTCTTTCTGATTTCTCCTTTCTATCTCTGCGGCTACTCTTCTTCTTCTACCTTCTTCTTTCTTCATTTTCTTTTCCCTGCTTGGTCGCACCTCTGCTTTCTTCTTCCTTCTGCTTTTAGCCCTTGGCTTCTTCCTTTCCTCTCTTTGGCCTCCTTCTTTTCTTCTTTTTCCTTTTCCTCTGCCTTCAAGTCTTTCTTCCTTCTTCAGCCTCTGTTTCTGTGGCTACAGTGCTTCCTTCTCCTTCCTTCCTTAGCCGCTCCTAACTTCAGCTCTTCTTCTTCAGCAACACCTTCTTCTCCCTTCCGTGCTCCTGCCTTCAGCTTCCTTCAGCAACTCCTTCTTCATAGCTGCCTCTTCCTTTTCCTTCTTTCCCTGCACAGAGCGAAGCAAAACCTACCCCTACCCTCCCCCGCGTCACTCTCTATTTCTCTTCTCGCTCTCTCAGAGCTAAACAATCGGGTATACGGGTCGGGTTACTCGCGCCCGGGTCCAGGTGCATCGACGTGGGTGATGCGCGAGGAGTGCAGGGTAAACGGGTCAGCCAGGTCCGCGTAGGAGTGGTCGCGGATGAGGTGGGGGCGTGGGCGAGGGACCTCACCCCATGTCACTTAAGGCGACCAGATAAAAGCACAAAAACAATAAAAAGCACTTACCACGTGCCTGAGTATCCGAGGTGGGACTAAAAGTCCACTTGCTTCGCTCACGCGCCCGCAGGAGGGTTTGCTCAATTGCCCCAGCTGCAGTCGCTGAAGCCCTCGATAGTTGGGGCAAAAGTGTCGTGGAAGGATTCCGCGCACCTGGGGCTTATCTGCCTGGGGCAATGTGGCCTGGAGCGGAGATACAAGCTCCTTCAAGCTTAGGTTAATGGCGACGGAGGCTCAGACCTACGATCACTGAACACGGCCTTTCGGCCCCATTAGAGCACACAGGTAGCTTCGCTATGGCACGATGAAGGTAAAGTGGGTGGCTGGCTGCGGGGTGGCCTAGGCATGCTTGCCTAGGTCGCTCTGTGGTCGTGAAGGTGGGTTAGATCAGTGGGCGAGTATGGAGGTGTTGGCGGTCAGTGGAGGGGTGGATGATGATTAGTGGGTGAAGGCGGAGATTATGAGGGGTCTGGCGAAGCATATGGAAGCGTGGAGTGGTGGATGCACCTTCACCGGTGGTCTGCCGAAGATGAGGAAGATAGAGGTGGTCTGTGGTTATCGAGGTGCGAAAATAGAAATAAAGTGGGGGAAAATGAAGAGTAGGGAGAGAGAAACTTATCTGCAAGTGAGTGGAAGAAAGGGGGAGGCAGAGGGAGAACAACGCGTTTTGCCGTCACCGGAGATGAAAGCCCTGAGGCGAGGATGACGGTGACAAGGAAGGGGTCGGAGAGGCACACGCGGGTACAACGCGACGCGGAGGAACACGGCGGAGATGACTTTGCCACTGGTATGGTGGCAGAGCGACGAGAAGAGGGAGGAGGGATTGCCGAAGCTTGCGGGCAGTTGGCCGGAGACGAGGGGGGAGGAAATTAGGGGTGTATCCGCGGCCAAAACAAGCTTCGCCTATGCGTCAAGGACCGGGGGTCCTTTTATAGCTGCTGGCAGAGGTCCTTGTGCTCATAAGGCAAGCTTCCAAGCGCAAGAATCTCGTCAGAGAAGTAAGATGCAGAGGACACCCATGTCTCTCGAGCATTCGCATGAGAGATATGGTGCGAATCGGATCTTGGGATTGTGTTTAGATGATAGGGAATTCCTCAGAGGACCCCCATACCAAATCTGAGCGGAGATCTCTGGGGAAACGGGAAGAAATCCTCCTCAAAACCTCGCCGAAGTATGGCTCCTTTGCTGAAATGGCAGAGGAACCTAAATGCAAAAAGTGGCAAGGAAGATAGGGGGTCTGCGCAAGGGTTTTCAAAAGTTAGGGGTCGAATGTAATTGGGTGGACTATTTTGCAAAGTCGGTCAAGGTGACCTTCCATTAGGCTCAAATTTTGGTACAAATCTAATTTGAACCTAAGGAATCCAATGGTGAAGTTGGATTTTAGGTTTGACCACGTTTGATTAGGCATTTTGCATAAAAATCCAAATTAGGTCAAATATTGAGCTAGGACTCCAATCTAGGTCAAAATAGGTTCTAAAGGCCAAATTGAAGGTTATAAACCCTAGGGGATATTTTTCCATGAACTTTAGAGGATTTAGTTGATTTTTATCTTGACCAGAACTTTGTGAAATTAAGTGGGTTTGTTTTAGGGTTACAGAATATCATTTAATTCTTAAATCTCACAATAACCCTTTTCTGACCGAACCATCCCACTTTTCCTCTTATTAAGTCCAATTGACCTATGTTTAGCCCCTTAAAAATCCCATTGATGTACTGCAATGGTAAAATTACAGTTTTATCCTTTAGTTCATGTTTTCTTCCCAGAACAATAATCCCTTGAATTAGGCCTTCCTTTAGGTTATGTAGGAGCTTTTGTTCACTTTCTTAGGTCAAAATGAGTTAGCTAGGTCTCATGATGAGGTTCTCATCACCGATAACCCGAGGCCCTAAGAGGGCGAATCCTAGAGAAAGGAGAGGAAAGTGCGCGGGGGCAGGAGGGGTTTTGCTCTCAGGACCAATGACCGACACTTAGCCATTTAAGAAACTCCCCCTTGTGCGTGAAGAGAAAGCATGAGAGGAAGCCAGAAGAGAAGAAGAAGAGAGAAGGCATAGTCGCAGAAGAAGGAAAGAAGGAGCAACAGACAGAGAATAGGAAGAAGAGAGAAACCAGAGGAGCTGAAGAGGAATGGTGCCCTCTTAGCACTGTAGCGGCGAGTGATTTAAGCTGTCTGACCGACTAAACAGACATCTGAGCTTCACTTGAGGTGCATTGTGCACTTATCATACGTGGAATTGAATTGCTTAATACTGTTGAAATATTGGAGATAATTGTTAGGGGTAATTGATGATTCAAATCACCATTTTATCCCATTCTTTTTGCATTATCTGACATTCACTTTCGTTCATATTTGCTTGGAATTTTATTGATTATATATTTGTGTTGAATTGCAATCTTGAGAAGCATTTTTCCCAATTGCTCCTTGTGATAGACCTCGGACATCATTTCTGATATTCGAGCTATAAATTTTACTTGTTTTTCGCACTGACTCAACTATACTGCAATGCATTGATTTTAAAACACGATTCAAGCTCTGGTATGAATACCAGGGGTGGACTTGGTTGTTCTAATGGACTAACCCTAAAGTGCAATATGAGTTCAGCAAGGAGATATGTCAAAAAGGGTTTTGGGTTTTTTCAAAAGATGACGAGTTGCCTCCTGTTAAGTGCTAAGTTTAATGCCATCAGCTGGGCGCAATGGGTCCGGGGATGTCATTGGCTGCATGAGTGATTTGAGAGAATATATGACCATGATGGATTAGAATTGGATGGCCACAGCTAAGTATCAAAGCATGGTGGATAGTCATTCCAGAATGTCTTTGGTATGGGTCAAGTTGATCCTTGTCTGTATGATCTCACTTGATCTTTTGTGGAGGAATCATTTGGAAAGTGTAGCGGTCATGGGATCTTGAAAAATGAATCCAGGGCTCATCAGAGAAGGATTTAGCAATTGTATCCTAGATGTGTGGTTCCTCTCATGCCATGTGGCCTAACAGATTGACACTTAGTGAGTCATCTTGATTATTTTCTGCTGGATTTGAGATCGGTTCCTCAGGGAATGTTGCATAAATCGGGTCTGCTGCTCCAATTGAAGGAGGTCATCCTGCTGCCTTTGTGCAAAGAAAGAAGGGACTTTAGTCCCACATCGGAAGTTGGCAGAGCCCTTGGGCAAGATAAAACCAAATTGTGCCCTATCCTCGTTGCCTAGAACATCGGGGGTCAGGTCCCCACTTACGCGCCTCCTCGCGCTCACTCCTCACCTACTATACTGCGTAGGCAGGTCTAGTCTTTGGTCTGATTATCGAATTAGGCCCTTGGGTCTGAGAGAGAGAACGGGGGTGGTTTTGCCCTCTGTTAAGACTTCTCCACACTTAGTCATTGAGAGGTGTTCGTGCCTCTGTGCTGTACTGTACCTCTCCTTGAGGCTTGAAGAGAAGAGGCCTTTGCCTCTGTGCGTGGCTGAAGAAGAAGAAAGGCTGAAGAGAACAGTGCATACGCATTGTAGCAAGGCTTAACTTAAGTCGTCTAATATTGTGATTTATTGTCTGATATCTCTGACATCGTGCACAGTGGCTATAGTGTTTACTTGCATTACGTGGAATATTTGATTGATAAGCACTGTGCATTTATTTCAAATAATTGTAAGGGGTAATTGGTGATTTAAATCACCATTTTACCCTATTCTTTTTACACCTTGTCATTGATTCTTTTATATATATTCTTCTTACATGGAGTTTTTACTATAACTTGCTCATCTTTGTGGTTATATTGTGATCTTGAGATTAATTGCAACACCTGCTCCCTGCGTTCGACCTCGGACTTTAAAATTTGAGTATAAATTATATTTGTTTTTGCACGATTTCGACCTATACTACGACGAAGTATTTTAAAACATCGATTTCTCATGTTAACATTTTGGCACCGTTGCCGGGGACGAAGAAGACAGAGGGGGAGATAAGTGATTGGCAGTCGTGCGTGTGTTGTGAGTGTGGGAAAGAGAAGTAGAGGGAAAGAGAAAGATGTAGGAGGACTTAGAGGGGAGGTAGAAGGTCAGATGGTGCCGGTCGTGGCTGATTGATGCCGGAGAAGGTGACGAAGATGGTGAGGTGGCGACGGCGAACGAGGTAGAGGAACGACCTCCCTTTGGCCGAAGAGGATCGCGAAGACAAGGGGAAGAAGTAGGCCATCCAATTTGATGGTTGGACGACTGGAGGAAGGGGATTAAGGGTGGTCGCTAGAGTAATCATTTCGGTGGCTGGAGGAGGAGAAATAGGGGTGTTTGGCTTGCCAAAACTTGCTAAGGAGGTGAGGAACACAATGTAGGTCCATTTATAGGCCTTAAGATGGAGTTCCAAGCTTGGAAAAAGGCTTGCGAACTCCGAGCTTTTCGCGCAAGCCGAATACATGAAGTTTCAAAGAGTTCGCATGAGAATCTAGAAGGTTTTAGGATCTATGAATGGTCTCATTTGGAAGGGAATTCCTCAAGGAATCTCCCTTTTAATTTTGGAACTGATTGATTGATAATCGAGCGAGAAATCCTCACTCGAATCTTACGGTGGAGGTTTTGAGTTTCCATTAATGGCGCAAGGACCAAAATGTGAAGAAGATGGAAAACCTAGGGGCCTATTTGTAAAGATTCAAAAAGTTAAGAGTCATTGTGTGATAAAAAGAGTCTGTTCGAACTGGAATGTAAACTATGTCAAGGTAATCTCTGATTGGGCCTAAATTTTGGTACAAACTTAATTTAGATCCAAGGAATTTGATGGTGAAGTCAAATTTTGGTTTGACCAAGTTTGATTGGATAATTTATGCAAAAATTTAAATTAGGGCAATTATCTGTCTGTGACTCTATTTTAGGTTAAAATAGGTTTTGATGGTCAAATCAAGAATACCAAACCTTATAGAATATTTTTCTATGATTTTTAGAAGGTTTAGATGAATTTTATCCTGACCAGAACCTCAGTTAATTAAGCAAATCTATTTTTAGGGTTTCAGATGTCATTTAATTCTCAAAACTCGTGAAAATCCGTTTCTGCATCAACCCATTTATTAGACATTTATGACCATTTGACCTTAAATTAGTCCTTAGAATACCCTGTGGTTATTCAGTAGTTGTGAAATATTGTTAAAATTGCATAAATAACTCTGATTTCATCTTTTCATCTTGAAACAGAACATCAAGCATTAAGGACCCTCTGATGATTTTGTAGGAGCTTTTATTACCTTTTTAAGACCAAAACAGGCTAGTTAGGGCTTATGATGGTGTTCCCATCAATTTCCTACCATGGCATAGTCTCCTTATGTAATTAATATCTAAGAACACTTGCTGTCATATTTTTAGGTTGTCTTGTATTTTGCTTATTTTATTTTCTTGAACATTTGTTATCATTTCTAACTTTCTTCAAAAACTACTAGGTTAGCTATTAGACATGGTCTCCTTATGAACTTTTAATTGTTAGAATTTGACATCGACATTGATATTTCCACATTTCAGGAATGTCTAACTCAGATAGTTCTACCACTGATGTTAGTTCGTTAGATATTACTAGTGATGAGTCAGTGCATGAGATGAGTGAGTTTTTCAAAGATGAAGAGATGACTATTGTTGAGATACTCCTATCAGTAGTTGTTATGTCTCAATACATTTAAGCATTACTCCAATGGTTACCTCATAACACCAACCCTATGACTAGACACTTATGGTAAATGATATTCTGTTTCATCCAACCTAGAGGAGATGAAAGGATGAATTTAGGACGACCAAAGAAGCATTCTCAACTTTAGTTGATTTATTGAAAGCTTGAATGAAGTTGAAGAACACTAAAAACACGACAGTGGAGGAGCAATTTGCAATTTTCCTCTTTGTATTGGTATATGGAGGGTTAAACTGACATCTCATGGAGAGGTTCTAGCACTCTGGTGAGATGATTAGACGCAATGTTAATCATGTTCTAAAACAAATTCTGACTTTGAGGTGACTTTTCATCAAGTTAGTACAGGCCAATGGACTAGTGCTTGATGAGATCATAATGAACCTAAAGTACTTCCCTTATTTTTAGGTATTTTATTCTAGCTTGTTCTTTGGAATTTTTACTTGTGCTTAATTGTCCAAAACATGACCCATTTCTCTCTTAATTGAAAGGATGTTGTTGGGGTAATCGATAATTGCCATATAAAGGCAATAATGAAAATCAAACTTTAAGCAAGGTACTATTGTCCAAAATAGTTCGCATTTTAGAATGTTAAGGTCGTCGTGAACTTCGATATGGAATTAGAATATGTTGTGACTAGATTCGAGGAATCTACGGCTGACATAAGGGTACTAAATTTGGCACTTGACATGGGGAAATTTCTTGTGCCACAAAGAAGAAGGTATTTGGTCAACCTAGGATTTGAAAATACTGATAAGTTCTTGGGGGTGTTTCATACCATATAAGTGAGTATAGGGCCATTTCTATCAAAATATGAAACAAATTTATAATCATTGTTACGATTTGTTGCACAATGTCGTAGAGCACACACTTGGTGCACTGAAAGTGTGGTGGAGATTATTAGACCACCATTCATTTTACAAGTACAAGACTTAGTGTAGCACGGTGATGGCTACCTGCATACTACACAACTTCTTGCGACTCTTTGACCTTGATGATGAATGGTTCGATCAATTGTTTGAAGAGCAACTAGATGATGGAGGAAGAAGAGGACGACCCTGAAGATGAGGTTGGTGATGATAATATCAGGGCTGGAGTGGTTATTGTGAGCAGATAGCTCAAAATCTTTGGACGGATTGCACTAGGATTAGGCTGAGTCAGCATAGAAGATGATGGCCCACATTTAGATGTTTTACTATCTCATGTATTAGACTTAGGCGACATGGGTGGAGTAGAGCCTGAGGGAGGTTCAGACACCAATTTGTTAAGAGAAGAATCATTAGAAGAAGAGGAAGAAGGTTGGGTGTGAATTTGAGATTGAGTCATCGCTAGTTTGTGAAGATCACATGGGAACAGAGGAAGAAAAGGGGAAGGGAAGGAAGAACAGGGAAAGAGAAGAGAGATTGAAAGGGGGTTCAGCCAACAATCAACACAACCACATTAATCCATCTTACTGCTATTTATACAAGAGTAGTCCTTAACCGCTAACCACCAAGGTTGTTATACTATTATGACAGCTACAACTATCATTCTTAATAGTCCTCTCCTCCATTGTTTTGACTTGAGAAGGTGTGCGATGAAAGTCATTTGAGTTGATCGATGTAAGAGGGGAAATGATTTTTTTTTTTGGGTTGGGATAGGGTGGAGGTGTTAACGAATATGTCATTAAACATCAACATTTAATAGCATCATTGTAGATTTTTTTGTCTATGTATATAATTTTTGCATTAAAAGTTTATTTTTCATGCCACCTCAAATAAATATTCTGAAGAACGAATATTCTGCAAATTACAATTTATTGGCTTCGAAAAAAGATGTATGTTCAATTTTCATGGTTTAGGGACATTTTTAAGCATATCACAACATGCATAAGAGAGGAGACCGCCCCTTAAGATACCCATGCACACACACTCTTACACCACTATTGAACTCTGCTATACTCTTAGGACATTCATAACTAACCCAATAGGTGAGTATTGGTCTTCTTGAGCATTCACAGTAGGACACATGTGTGCGCCCTTATTAACTTCGCATGAAAACTTGTTGAAACATGTGTTGCACTCCATTGTGTAGCGCCTGTGGACGTCATCGTAATGTGACCACAGTCCTTTAAACCTATCGAACTTCCTGCAACAATGGACACAGTAAATGATCACATCCTGTTGCATTTGTCCGTTCTTCATGACTTGAAATAGGGAAAAACAAATAAGTGAAAATTTCGATTGAAACTCAATATGAACTAAACAAATCGAATATGGAACAAGAAAAATTTCAACATCGGAAGTGGTACATGAGAGTGAGTGAAGTTGTAAAGAATGTGATTGTTTTGTGAATATATATAGAAGTTTAATGCTTAGTTGGTGTAACGACCCGATTCCCGAATCCCTACGAAACACGAGAATCAGACCAACTCGACTAATCCCAAGACCCAGTCGTCCAACGAGAAAGTAACTAAAAGAGCAGTAAAATAAAATACATTCACCATGTATATAACTAGTAGTAACAAAATACAGCAGTAGAAAAAGAAATACTACAGTATACACTACCATAACAGTAGAGAAGTAAACATATACATAAACATGAAGCTCATAAAGAGAGTACAGGGAGTAACAGAAAACTATTCACTACAGCGGAAAGAAAGTACAGAAGGTACTACAGGTAACCCTACTGGGCTCTACTAGGCCCAGCGCCCTCCGTAGCCGCTGACTCTGGTTGCTCAACACCTGGTCCTGAAAAGGTAACAAGGATGACACGTCAGCGAAACGCTGAGTAGAGTGGCAACTAAAAGCTAGAAGAAGCAGTAGAGTGGACAGTAGCTGTTATATTTTTACTTTCTTCCTTTATACTTTTCCATTTATTCACTATTGATTTATTTCTCAGATCCTTCTCTTGATCTTGAATGTTTCTCGTGGGAACGATCTTGATTGCAGTCTTTTCCAAAAAGTAGAAGTAACATGTGGTGCTCTCTTGGCCGGGAGAGTCCCCCGTGGTGGTCCTACCCTCAGTCAACCACCCCAAGGTCACTGACAGACGTAACGGTGACTACGGCACATGCGATAAACACACGGGTAGCTACTCTGCACTGGCACGCGGTCAGTCCTTTCCGTTAACGGGTGCGCCCAAAGCACAACATGGAACCAGTATAGGGCAGAGCCCTCTCAGTAACAGGGGTCCAGCCCCTCCACAGTCCGCGCACCCATGCCTGACTACCCTGGTTTGCCCTGTGGGCCTAACAAGTCGGTGTAGGAGAGCTAGCAGAACCTCGGGGCCCGTGGGGTAGCTAGTGCTCTCCCTACACTAGTAGCTCTCCTCGGTACTGTGTACACGAGGGCCAGAAGTCAGTGCAAAGTGGCCAAACCCACCCCGATCTCAACCTGAGGGCAGCAAGCTCCCCTCTACACTAAGAGGTAATATGTGCTCTCTTTGGTACCAAGTACCCAAGAGACAACACACTTTCACATTTTACTTTCTCAGTTCCATTCCATTTATTTCCAAGAGCTCTACTCTTAATTCCCCGTAGGGTTCATGCTCTTTTAACTCAGCCAATTTAGGTTTCATCATCCCAGCTGTATATTCATATAACCCATGTTCTCAACCGTATTTATTCATTCATAACAGGCAATTGTTAAGCAATTTACAGGCAGTTATCATTTCCTTTCCACTTTTCCAAGACTGCGATGTTTATATATTCAACTAGTTTTCCAGTCCTAGGATTCATGCCGTACCCTAGGATCTATCATTCAATCTAGTTTTCCAGTCCTAGGATTTATGCAATATCCTAGGATCTATCATTCAATCTAATTCTTCTGTCCTAGGGTTCATGCAATGCCCTAGACTCTATTGATTGTTTCGTAATTGTTCAAATTTTGTTAAGTAAATTAAAGGACCACTCTACCCGCGAAATCGGGAGTACTGGGGGCGTGGTCGGCAATCCCGCCGCCTCCGCAACCCCCAGAGCCACAACGGAACGGGGTCTTAACACAAGGATCAACACAAGGAGTTTCTTATAACAGTATACAATTACTGAAAACAGGTAGAGGAAATAAATCTGGAACGAACGCAACTTGAAACGCGGAAAACGGACTCCGAACGGATCCTAAACGGGCAAAAAACGACGAGTCTGTCCAAAATCAGACGTCTGGAACTTCTTCCAGACGTCTTAAAACGTCGATCATGCCATACCTTATTCTGCGCAGTCCTTCAGACGTCCAGAAGCTTGCTGGATCGTCTGAAGTCAGTTTCCAAACGTCCGATTGTCACCCCGAACATCTGGAGGTCCTCTCCGTCGTCTGGTACTGTGGCCAGACGTCTGATCCGCGTGGGATGGCGAGCCCTCGCGCCCTCCCGAACAGCACCTGCACACACACGCAACCGCTCTCATCACGAAGAGGCACAAAGAACGCTGCGGACGGCTGCATGGCCGTACACGCGTAAATAGAAGAAGGAAGGAAAATGTAGTACCTGTCAGATGTTTGGACCTTCCTCCAGACGTCCTACACGTTGTCTGGACGTAAGTCCAGACGTTTGATTCTGGGAAATTTTCCCAGAATTAGGACCTGGTTCGTCCTCTGCCCGCGACGCACGGCCGCGCTGCGCCGCGTCCACCTGCTGCCCGAGCTGCAGCAGCTACTTCGCGACACCCCACGCCCGCTGCTCCCCCGCCGGCCGGTTCTAGCTGCCCCGGCAAGCTCGCACCTCCGCGGTCGAGCTTTCTTCTTCCTTTCGCAACACTCCTTCCCACACGCCCACTGCAGCCGCTGCTGCGCACTCGCTCGCTCGCAGGGAGAAGGAGAAGATGAAGGCGGTGGAGTGAGGGTGAGGGAGAGGGGAGGTGTTTTATAAGGTAGCCGTGGGGAGAGAGAGAGAGAAGAGCGACGCCTGCAGGGAGAGAAAGCGAAGACGAGGGCGGCGGGTTCAGTCTGCGCGCGCAGGTACGCAGACGCGAACCCGTACACCGAAAAAATTTATTACCAGACGTCTGGCCCACTTCCCAGACATCTTAAACCACGTCTGATGCCCACATTCGTAACAGTTGGTAACAATCCCATATCTCTTCCTCTACAATTGCATGTTCTTAACCTAAGAACCTATGGAAAATGAGAGTGAGTGATGTTGTATGAAGTGAAGTATTGTTGTGTGTGTGTGTGTGTCTATATATATAAAAGCTTGATGACTTAGTTGGAAAGTTGTTAATAATCTTATAACCCTTTCACAATAAATAGATGCCCTTAACTTAAGTACTTAAGACATAGGATTATTGAGTGTATGGGATTTATAAAAAATCTTTTACATAAAAATATCAAATTATGGGTTAAATTAATTATACAATAAAATATATGACCCAATTTAATTCTAATTCTCAGAATTAATGTAATTAAAATTTTCTTTAATCTACTAAAATAAACATATCACTTATAATTTTCAAGAATCAAACCAACTCCCAAAATAAATTAAATAAATTATAGGTTATTATTATTTGGCCGAATAAAAAAAAAAGTCTCAGGATCCTCCCCAATGTCATGCGAAAACGGGCAGGGTGGCCATTTACCCAAGCAACGAAGAAGAACCCTCTCGCTCCCCGACTACCATGCCCTCGATGGTCCGCCTCGACCATCTCCGGCGACTCCTGACCTCCATCTCCGATCGACTCCCTCGAAATCGCATCGCCAGCGATCCGCTTACGCCACTATGGAGTCCCGAGCGGCAGTTCTCTGCTCAATCTCGGCAGGGCGGCAGAGACAGAGGAGTGGATTTGAGTGTGTACCCACCGGAGAGGATCCGGAACTTCTCCATAATCGCCCACATCGACCACGGGAAGTCGACGCTCGCGGATAGGCTCCTGGAGCTCACGGCGACCATCAAGAAGGGCCACGGCCAGCCGCAGTACCTGGACAAGTTGCAGGTGAGGAGGGTTTCGGTCTAGCTACCCGATGGTGTCGGAGTAGGGGTGGAATTCCACGAGGGTGCCCCCCATTTGCGTGTTGCGTGTTGTGATAGGATCCGAGAGTTGGGGGTTCAGGCGAGGGAACGGCGGAGGAATAAGGATAGGGTCCGACAGTTGGGGTTCAGGCGAGGGAAACGGCGGAGGAATAAGGATGGGCGAGGGGTTCTTCTAGGTGCCGTGGATAGGCTGATTGTAGTGATACTTGTGCGGGTGGAAGATAACCAACGACCACAAAGGCAAATATTGGTCAGAACTTTCTTGCTTTCATTTCACACTCGTGCGTTACATATATTGAGCATCAATAGTCAAAAGCGACAAGTCATGCTTCTCATCGGAAGCCATATCCCACCCAACCCAAGACAATATTTCCTCTTCATCTATCACACACAGCTATTGAGGCAAAATGGGGTCGTTGCTGTTAGCCCAAAATGGCCCTGACGGGTCCTGCAATCCCAGCTGCTGCTGGCCTCTAGAGATCTTCTGCTATCCTCCTTGTTCGACCATCCTGTGACATATTGCAGATCGCATGCTCCAGCGAGGCTAAGCTTCGAAATTGGCGGGTATGAAGGTCACGTGCCCTCCCACCTCGGGCCACTAAGCTTTGAGGCACCAGCGTGCATCATGTTGCTTCTTGTGTTTCAAGTGGTTGTGGTAGGAGTTGAACGGATGAATAGGTCTGTTTGTTTGCACCGGTGTGCTAAAGTTGGCTGGCCACGGGAGCTGAATTCAATGTGAATTATGGTTGATTTGACTGTAATTGAGTTCACATCGAAGGATACTCCAGTTAAGTTAGGCTGCCTAGAAATCTTCTAGTTGATTTCTATGGTTTACCAGACTGGATGAGTGAATGGCATGAAAGGTATTGCCTTTCTGGTTAGTTTACAGAGAAAGGCAAACTGTGTAGTTGCTGTGAAGGTAGTGTAGAGTTATAAGTGACTTCAACAGTGAGATGTTTGATTTTGTTCAATGTTGATAGCTATGCGCTTGTTATGGGGAATGTAGAGCTTGGCAGAAATGATGAAATATCTGAGTTATCACGTTAAGTGATTTGGCACTGAATTTGTGCAAGTAGAAGCATGCGGGGTTGCATTTTGGATTTCAGTGGTATTGTTTGAGCGAACTTTTGCTGCATTTTGGTGCTTTTGGTCAGTAGAAGTGTTGGCATTTGAGAGAGAAAAGGTGGTTGCTTAGCTGTGGTTTCATAGGTGAATGCCTTATTATTTTTATCTTAATAAATGAATGAATTGCAACTATTTGTTCCTTTAAAAGGGTTGGGAGATGGTTTCCTTTTAGAAATTCATATGCTTACTGTGAATCGCCACTGAAACAGTTATTAATTAGTAGAAACTGATTGTAGCCAACATATCATTTGATGCAAAATTACGTATTGCCTCGTTAAATACATTTTGTGATAGGAATGGCTAGTTAGAAGATTATGGGTGCCACTGACTCATTATGAGTTTGGAAAATGATGCTGAAATAACTTATCCTTTTTTACTTCAAGTTTGTTAATTTTCCAGATGTGGAAAGGACCGATTGAATTGATCCTTCCTGGTATTCATTTCAATCTTGTAGGTGGAGAGGGAAAGAGGGATCACTGTGAAAGCGCAAACAGCAACGATGTTCCACAGACATTTGATTGGTGGACCAGATACTACAGACGCCACAAAAACACCCGAATATCTACTGAATTTGATTGACACTCCAGGACATGTTGATTTTAGCTATGAAGTATCAAGATCCCTTGCTGCTTGCCAGGGAGCTCTTCTTGTGGTTGATGCAGCACAAGGTGTTCAGGCACAGACAGTTGCTAATTTTTATCTAGCTTTTGAAAGCAACTTGACTGTCATACCTATAATAAATAAGATCGATCAGCCTACTGCGGATCCTGACCGTGTCAAAGCCCAGTTGAAATCTCTGTTTGATTTGGAACCACAAGATGTGATCTTAACTTCTGCAAAGACTGGTCAAGGTCTTGAGCATGTGCTACCTGCTGTCATTGAGAGGATACCTTCACCTCCTGCGAATGTTGATTCTCCATTAAGGATGCTTTTGTTAGATTCCTATTACGATGAATATAAAGGTGTTATCTGTCATGTTGCTGTTGTTGATGGTGCTTTGCGCAAGGGGGACAAGATAACATCTACTTCAACTGGTCAGGTTTATGAAGTTTCTGAGGCTGGAATTATGCATCCTGAACTCACTCCTACTGGAATGCTTTTCACTGGCCAAGTTGGTTATATTGTTAGTGGAATGCGGTCAACTAAGGAGGCACACGTGGGTGATACACTTCATCAAGCCCAAAGTGTTGTTGAACCTCTTCCAGGTACCTCTCTTGTTCATAACGTTTGTTAGATAAACTTTAGCATGCAGAAGGAGCTCTCTCTCTCTCTCTCTCGATAAGCATCATTTTCTTCATCGAATGGGTTCCAAGTTATTTGCTGGTCTTACATGCAGGGTTTAAACCTGCAAAGCATATGGTCTTTTCGGGTCTCTATCCAGCTGATGGATCAGATTTTGAAGCTCTCAACCATGCAATAGAAAGGCTTACATGCAATGATGCAAGCGTGTCAGTTATGAAGGAGACCAGCACAGCACTTGGTATAGGTTTTAGGTATACCCTATCTTACTATGTGAGATGCTATTGTTTATGATTGCTTTGTTGGATTTCAATTTTGTAACCTACCTAGAACTTGTGAACCTAGTTGCATTTTCATTGAAAAACTTGGGAGTAAGGACATCTATTTCTTGACAAAATTATTCCAATTTTCAGGTGTGGCTTTTTGGGGTTGTTGCATATGGATGTCTTCCATCAAAGGCTTGAGCAAGTAAGCTATTTGTTGGATAACATTGACAAAAGTTGTTAATGCATTTTGTTTAACACCATTGGGTGGGATGATAAAATCTACATGTCACTTATCTGAGAGGTGATACTAAAGAACTGAAGAAGTAATACAGGGTTGAAATTATGCATGACCAAGACTTTTCTGTTCAGACGGCAAACTACATAATGTGTCATGTGGATTACAATTTAGTAGTGTGAGTTTTATTTCCGTTGGTATTAGATTGGGAAATTAATTTGGAATGCATGTCTTCAGTCCTTAGCAGCATGACAAACCATGATTGGATTCCAATTTTAGTGTTTTTATAATTTTCAAAGCATTTTAATATATCATTTATAAGAAACTGGGAAATCAAAATTGTCTTATCACTTTTCCTTCTCCCTGCCCTTGAACATACCCATACAGGCCATACCCCAACCAAAAAGGAAAAAGTAAAAAAAAAAAAAAAAGGCAAAACAAAGAAACGAAAACAAAGGGACTCAAGGACAACGACACCACACACGGGACATCACTGAGGATTACTGACCCATGGGAGATGAATCAGTGGTGCACGAGTCTGTCAGCAGAATTGCCCCTACAAGTTCCACTTGTACAGGCATGATGCCTGGATCATAAATCTCAATAATGGCAATTTTGACCTTCTTGCAACCAAGCTACTGTTGCAATGTTTGTTATCCCATATCCTGATAATCCATTGCAATGGCTTGACACTACCAAGGATTACAGACCCAAGGGAGATGAAGCAGTAATGGACAAGTTTGTAAACAGAACTGCCCTGCCAAATTCTACTCATACAGGCATGATGCCTAGATCATAAATCTCAATGAAGGTGATTTTGATCTTCTTGCAACAAAGGTCACTATTTTCTATGTTTGGTATTATCCCATATCTTACAAGTGCAGGGTTTTGCCCAGTGAGCGTGTAGTTTTTTCTTTTCTTAAAAAAGGAGGATTCATTTAGCAGCCAACAACATCACAAGGGAAGCCAGGATAAACCCAACTCCCTTGCAAATTATAGGATCGACAATATCTCGGCAGTTTATGTGCTAGCTGAACAACCATCCTAGGAAATTTAACGACTGAGTAACATTCATGATCATGAAGGATGGAAGTACAGCATTGAATAACAGACCTGAGTTTCCACGCTGGCTGCTGACGGGCATTAATTTGGTTTACCAGATTAATGTCATCAGAAATAACTACCACCTTTGTTAAACCAGCATGTAAGGCCAATTGAAGACCCTTTGAATTGCCCAGACTTTAGCCTTGTCACTGCAAAGAGTGCAACATTTAGAGGTTGTGCCACATGGAACATTACCTGATGCTTCTTTAAGAACTGCCGCAACAATAGAAAAGCACGAACCAACTGCAGCATCAACAAGGATGATTGATTTATGCTGTAAATAGCTATCCAATTCTGATTTAGCTGACATCCCAGCAGAATTCATGTGAGAAGGTGTGGCATGTGCTGGAGAAGTGTTCCTCTGTTGAATTTGACTCCCATAGTGATTCATGCCATCATAATAAAAATATGCCATCTCGAGAGACCCATTGATAACCACGTTGGGATCAGGGGTTAACCCATCCATTACAACTGTACACCTGTGTAGCCAAAGGTTGTGTAGTATATAAAAAACTAAATATTTTGGGAGATTTGCAGAATTAAAATGTTCATCCAAATTAAGAGCAAAATCCCACCAAAAGCTACCAATGCTCTCAACCTTAAACTCCCAAACAAACCAGACTGCTCTCATGAAGTCGCAACCACCAACCAAGTGATCCCATTCTTCATCTTCATGCTTACAGAAGGGGAAATATGAATCCATATAAGGAATTTTTCTGGACAGGTGAACATGAAGAGGAAGAGCCTGAACTAGAGCCTTCCACAGGAAGATTTTTGTTTTTGGACCTATGCCTCTCAATGCCCATAATTTTCTACATTTGGCAGCAACTCTGTCTGCTACAAATCTATCATTGTCAAGCTCCTTTAATAGTATATGATATACTGAATTAACAGAGAAAAGACCATTTGGGCGAGGCATCCGGATAGGAGATCATTTCCCCTATGAATTGGCGTTGAAAGAATTGCAAGAGCCAATTCAGGAGAGAATAAATCGTATGCTGTATTTACATTCCAGCAATTTTCACCTTCTACTAATAGCTGAGACACCGATCAGTTCCAGAGCTGAGTAATTATCTGGAAAAATCGAGCTTTCCCGATTCTTCACCCAATGGTCACTCCAGATATTTACCTTGTCCCCCTTAGCAATCAGCCATAAAGATTGTTTTATACAATAAGTCCTTAATTTCAGCCAAAGCTTTCATGAAGTATGAATCAGAATGCTTTGGAATAAATTCCCAAAAGGAACCTGTTGGGAAGCATTTCAATTTAATCTGGCTCTGCCATAGCCCATTTTGTTCATTACATAATTTCTACCCCATCTTCATTAAGAATGCAAGGCTCGCAATTCTTGTGGATCTGAATCCAAGACCACCTAGATGCTTTGACATACAAATGGATCTCCATGCCCTCATATAATCATGTTTCTTGTCATCAGAGTAGCTCCACCTAAAATCTCTGGCTAATTTATCAAGATGAGCACAAAGCTTCTTCAAAAACATGACCACCGACATGAGATAATAGGGGATGCTACACAAGGAAGTTTGTAAAAGAACTCTCCTACCAACCTGTGAAAGTGCCCTTCGCTTCCAACCTGCCAACTTCTTGGAATATTTGGTGATCAACAGTTCTTTCAACTTCGTTTGGTTGGCTGGATCTATAATTGGACAAGCAAGATAAATCTCATCTGTCTGCATTGAGCTGACCTGTAAAATATTCCTTATTTCATTTTTCTCCTGGGGATCTCCATGACTAAAGAAGACCTTTGATTTGGCATAATTGACCTTTTGGCGAGAGCAGTTGTCATAACAGGCTAAAATATTTTTAAGTTGCATTGCATCTTCCTTTGACGCTTGAGTAAAGACAATGGTGTCATCAGCAAGCATCAAATGTGTAATGGGGAAGGCATTCTTATGCAATTTATAACCATGAACAATGTTGCTACGCAATGCCATGTCTAAAGATCTCGATAGATATTCTGAACAAAGGATAAAAATATACAGAGACAGAGGGCACCCCTGCCTGATACCACGGGACAGAAAAATAACACTAGTAGGATTTCCATTTATAAGCATTTGAAAAGTAGCAGAAGTGATGCATGACATAATTAAGTTGACTAATGGAGTAGGAACATGCAACTAAGTTAAACAAAATTGGACAAAAGCCTACTCAATCCTATCAAAAGCTTTCTCCATGTCTTACTTAATCATCATAGATCTCCCGTCTTTTTTTCTTTCTTCATAGCATGCACCACTTCCTTAGCAAGCACAATGTTGTCAGCAATCTGGTTATTTGACAAAAAACCAATTTGATTGGGTGATACGACCCTTTTCAAAATAGGCTTCAACCTTCGAGCCACTAACTGGGCAACCAATTTATACGAAGTATTGGTCAAACTAATTGGCCGAAAATCCTTTGACTGCTTGGGAGAAATCAGCTTTGGAGTGAGGATGAGATCAGTGTGACTCATAGGCAATGGCATTTGATTATCATTGAAACAACCCTGCACAAAAGAGATAACCTCATTTTTAACTGAAGCCCAATTGTTTTGATAAAAGGTTGGTAATCCGTCGGGCCCAAGACTCTTACACAGAGCCATGCTAAATAGAACGTTATATATTTCCTCTTCTTCCCACTGTTGGTAGCACCATGATCTTTCTACTTCAGAAGCCTAATCTTTTTTTTTTTTTTTTGAGAAAAAGGAGAAAGATTACCTGAGCGTGGTAATCATCCTGTAAATATATTAAATTAGAAGAGGAACAGGTTTTGAAGCCAAAAATTAGAAAAATAGTTAGCCTCTCTTATCACATTCTCCACCCAACATTGCTTATTATTGAAAACCTTATTGTTCCTCTGCAACCGGATAACCCAGAGAATGGCAAAATCTTTGCACTAACCAGCCATATCAAGGTGAAGATGGCCCCTGAATGTTGTCCAGAATGCCTTACAGTTAGTATAGTCAATAGTGTTGACATCGCACTGATCCCAAACCTCTTTAGAGGCGCTGCAGTCGAAAAATAGGTGTTGGAAATTCTCATTTGATTGGCCACATAATGAGTAGGTTGTATCCCCAATAGAACACCGCTTGGTTCTGTAGACTTTAGTTACCAACCTCTTCCTTCTACAGAACCAAAGGAATAACTCGATTTTGAGAGGGTTCTTATAGCTCGATATCAGTTTGGAATCACCTTCTGTGGGGTTCAACTATGCCCCATTTGAAATCAGGAACTTGTGGTCATTCTTAACGGAAAAATTTCCATGCTTCCAACACATACTGTCAGGTTTAGCTGATGGCGAGAAGTCCTCCACAACAGCCAACAATTGCTGAAATTCAGAACATATCGCATCAGAGAGACCCTCTGGCAATCTGATGTCCCAAATATTGTGCTCTCTGTCCCACAGATCTGTCACCCATGCTTCTTTATACGTAATATGCTGAAATAACAAATATGGAAACTTCCCATTTTCAAACCAATTATTGAGTCAGAATTTAAACGACGACCCATCCCCCAGATACGGCCTGAAATGATCTGAAAATTCGGTCAACATTGGATGCATGGAGTGACAAAACGTTGAAGATCCACTGATAGGAGCAGCCCGTCGATTCAAATCCATGTCTTCTCCATAGGAATCTTTCAAGATAGATGTAAGCATATCTTGCTCATTAGAAAACAATCTGCACACCCACTTCAAAAGCAACACTTTGTTGAATAGTTCAACCTGCAAATGCCAAGCCCCCCTTCTTTTTCGGGCTTGCAAATATCTTCCCAAGGAATCAGTTGTGCAAATCTCCCCTCGCAATCCGCACCTTTCCAAAAGAATTTTTTTCTTATCAAATCAATACATTTCATAATTTTCTCAGGTGGTGCAAACACTGATATGAAGAAGATCGGGATATATGAGAGGACTGATTTAAGAAGGACCAGACGTCCTCCTTTAGATACGAGTTTACCACTCCAAGAAGACAATCTCTTCGATAGCCTCTCAACAAGCAGCTTCCAATCTGTCGAATTTAGTCTCTTCTCCTTTAACGGCAGCCTAAGATATCGAATAGGAAGTTTAATCATCGGGATCTCCAGGATATCAGATAACTCAATCACCTCCAACCTTTCCATGCCAAAAGGGACCAGAGCGGACTTACTTCTATTAATTTTAAGACCTGAAATTTCAGTAAAAATTTTCACAAGTGAGGAGACATGATTTGCCTCTCTTTCCTCCCTTCAATGAAGAAGGTCGTGTCATCGACATATTGCAAGATTGGTGTTATGAGCCTACCCTCCTTTGCAGTAAAACTAGAAAACAAGTCACCTTCACAGGCTTTAAAAGCCATGTTTGCAAGCGTATCAACCACAATATTAAACAACATCGGAGCTAACGACTAGCCTTGTCGAATGCCCCTCTGCGGCTGAGTTCAAGAACCACTTGCCCGTCCATTAATCAACACAGAAAAAGAAGAGGTAGTCATGCATCTTTTCATTATCATTATCCAGCGATCTGGGAATCCCCTTCTCTTCAGAATGTCCCACAAATAATTCCAAGAGAGGAAATCATAGGCCTTAGAGAAGTCCACTTTCCACACAAATGCCTTAGACCTACTCCTCTTCCAAGAAGCCAGAAATTCCTTTGCCAACACATAGAAATCCTATAGTGACCTCCCCTTGACAAAGGCCGACTGAACAGGCAAGATGACATCAGGAAGCACCTGACGCAGACAGTTGGCTATAATTTTTGCAACCAAAAGATAAATGAAATTCGATAATGCAATAGGCCTAAAGTCTCCCACCTCCTTCGGGACTTGTTTCTTTGGTAGAAGAAAAAGGTAAAATTTGTTAAGCCTTTTAATACCTGCATTTCCATCAAAGAACTCCTTAATCATTGCTAATATATCAGGTCCAACCACCTTCCAAAACTTCTTATAAAACATAATTTGCAAGCTATCCAGGTAAGGGGAACCTTCCGCCTTCATACCATGCAAGGCACCCATAACCTCTTCTTCATCCACATCCTTGGCAAGTGCGACCTTTGCCAACAGGATTGCAATGCAATAATTGAGAAGTGAATAATTCTTTATAGAAATTATAAAAACGTTTTCTGAACTTACCTTGATCATCCGTTTGTTCCCCACCAGGAAGCGTAAGCCATTCAATTGAGTTTTTTTTACTTCTGTTTTGCGCATAGAGATGATAAAAATTCGCATTCTTGCCCCCACTTTGCACCCATTTGTGTTTTGACCTTTGGTACAAATATATCTCTTTTTGCCTCAACATCTCATATTGCCTCAGCAAGTCTCTTTTTTATCATCTCCATCTTCTGCCTTTTTTCCTTGCAACTCTCCCAATTGGGATTCAATTTTTTTTTTTTTTGCTTCCAATTAGCATCTGATTTCAAATGGCAGACTTTTAATTCCCAAGCAACCTGGATTCGATTCCATATTGGTCGATTAGACTCCATCCCCTCTCCCTTCCAGCCTTTCTCCACAACAGTTTGATAATCATTTCTCAAGCACCACTCTGCCCCCATCCTCCATACACTGGAAGTCCACTTTTTTTTTTCTCTGCAGTCGCAGCAATATAGGACTATGGTCACTGCCTATAGCCGACAGATTTAATGCACCTGCATTAGGATAATGCAAATTCCAGTTCCTGGAAGAGAAAACTCTATCTAGTCTGACTTTAATGAGGAACTTAGGTTGATGTTTATTGGACCAAGTGTAGACCTGGCCCAAGTACCCCAAATCCAACAACCCCGCCTATTTGTAAAAGTCTTCCAGTGAAAAAAGTCTCTGGAAGGAACTGCAGCCCCCCCCCAAGTTTATCCACAACACTTAAAATAGCACTATAATCACCAATGCAAACCAAATTTTCAGCATAGCTCTCAAGTAATCTACCCACTCTGTTCCAGAATTTGTTCCTGCCATTCTGTTTGGAGGTACCATAAATACAGGCCACATTCCAGGAGTACCCATCCAGAACGATTTTCAGAAGACGGTGGAACTCAGAATATATAAGGTCAACTGTAACAGAATCCCGCACCAAAAGTCCCAATCCACCGGATCTTCCTTCAGCCCCCAAAGAAAAACATCTATAATCTTTAAACTTCCTCCCTACCAGCTCAAAATTTTCCTTGCTGGTGTGTTTCAGAGATGGAGACATTGGCATTAGTTGGGCTCATCAAGGATTTTAAATGATGAAATGTAGAGGGTGACCCCAAACCTGTTCCATGCTAACATATTCATGGCAACCGTGGCAGCTGATGAGGCTCAGCTGCCAGAGGCCCTACAGGCATTTTACTTGAATACGTTTTTTTATAATCCGATTCACTTCCATTTATAGCTTCATCATCCATAGTTTTCCTCTTCCTCTGAATTTGCGGCGGAGCATAATTCCCTTTAAAGTCCCTGACCACCCTTTTAAATCTCCTCCTCCGAATTGTAGGTGCAATTCCGTGAGCTATAGTGCCCTGCAGATTTCCTTCAATGCACGAATGCACATTACACTGATGAAAAGCTGAGTGTTCAGTAACAAACAATTTTCCTTTGCCAGTCCTGATGGTAATATCTTCTTGTCTTTAGCAAGAACTTCCAGTGTCTGGGAAGGAATTGTATCCTGAAATATGTGCTGCTCAGCCAATGCATCAGAGACCTTTAAAGGCAGGTTGCCATCTTCCATCTCCGATGGGGATGAGGGAAAAGTGATTGACATATCCTGCATCTGCTGGCTTTCGCTCTTCCCATGCAAGTGAAGATCAGGATCATCTACTTGTTTATAATTTATCTGCTCAAATATTTTTTCAGTGACCATTTGGCCTACCATTCTGTCATTTACTTTGTCCCTTTGCTGATCATCAGAAAAATCATCAACCTTTTTCCTTGATTCTTGCAGCGGTCTATGCTTAATAATGGCTAACCCTCCAATATTTTTTATGATCGATCTTTTTTCAGATCTTAAGGAATCATCAAATTTAAACTGAATTTCATCATGCAACAACATTTTCTGCACCACAGAGTTTCTTTTTAAAAAAAGGGAAAAAGCAATTATCCACCTGATAACCGCCCAGAATGTATTATTACAAAAGATATGGCTTTTCAGCCTACATTAGAGCCCACAAACAACAGCAAAGACCACTCACAGCGGCTCACTCTACATTCTAACCATAGCAGTAATGGACTCCACAAAATTTTCTATATATGATCTCTGCCCCATGAAGACCACCTCATTTCTCCCCAACCAGATGCCCCAGAGGACCGCTAGAGGACCACCTCATTCAAACGGAAGACATTGTGGCTTGAGTTGACGCCTCCGCACCTAAAAGAACTCCAGAACTCCTCAAAAGACAAGTGGTTCCACCACCCAACTCCCATGCGGTTCCATACTTCTGTCACAAACGAACAAGAGAAAAAGAGATGTTTCACATCCTCATCAGCATCTCAACACAAGGGGCACACCTTGTCCTACCCAATGGCCCACCTCGCTCTCCACACTCTCGTCATGAGCCTACGCCTTCTCAGCAACCAAATGAAGATCCTAAATTTCAAAGAGCATGCTTCCCTCCAAACCTACTTGCAATCTTTGACCAGATCCAAATCACTAATGGGTCCCCCACCCGATAGTCTCCTATAGGTAGCCCTCACCAAGAAATCACCTTCGTCCCATCTTTGGTTGGAAGCCTTCCAGCTCCCCAAGCAAAATATGAAACTCATGAATCCTCTCATTTGAAAAATTCCTAGCAAAGGATGGGCTCCACCCACCTTCCCAAACTTCCGCCACCGATGCATCTCTATTCATAAACAATGCAAAAAGTCTCGGGAATCTTCCATATAGTCTCCCTTGCCCCGTCTAATCATCCTACCAAAATCTGAATACATCCCCCGACCCCATTACCAATACAAAGCAATCCTGCACTTTAGGAGCCACCAAAGAGAGACCTCTAAGGAAATGCGAGGCATACCTCGGCGGGGGCAGGAGAAGACCCCACCGCACCGGGCTGCTATAAGATCTGAAAACCCTCCTCACCCAACCATCCCCATTCTCCAATAACCCTCCAATCCACTTTGTCAACAAGCTATCATTCATTCTCCACAAGTCTCTCACACTAAGCCCTCCCTCCTCCACCGGCCTGCAAACCTCCTTCTATGCCACCAACCTCGCACCTGGCCCATTCAACCTGTGATTCAACAAAAAAAAATTCCTCATCAATCCCGTAATCTTTTTTTATAACCTGTTGAGGCATCTTTAGGACATAGATGAAATACGATGACATCACGGCTAGCATCACCTTGAGTAAGACCAAGCTCCCTCCCCTCGACAACATCCTGGAAACCCATCCTGCCAGTCTCCCTACTAGTCTTCGAATCAAAGAGGACCACTCCTGCACCAAGATCCTCTTGTTTGTCAAGGGAAGGCCCAGATACGTAATAGGCAATTTCTCCTGCTTCGTGCCAAGATTCAAACTGCATGCCCTTGCCTCCTCCGTCATGTGGATCGAAACAAAACTTGACTTCGAGAGGTTAATCTGTAACCCAGAAGCCTCCTTAAACAATTCAAGCAAAATCCGCAGTCTCCTAGCTTTCTCCTCTGCACCTTCTATGAAGAATAAGGTATCATCAGCATATTGAAACACTGGAATCTCAATCCCATCTTCCAAGGAGAAACCTTTAACTAGATTTCTCTCACATGATCTACCTGCCGACCTTGCTAATACATCTGCCGCCAAAACAAAGAGCATTGGGGTCAAAGGACACCCTTGTTTAACCCCTCTTCTTGGTTGGATCCAACCTCCTGTCAAATTGCCATTAACAAGGACCGAGAACGAGATCGTGGTGACACACCTCTTCATCCAATTGACCCAGAAGGGAAATAACCCCCTCTTTATTAAAGAGGCTCACACGAAAGACCACTGCACTGAATCATATGCCTTGCTGAAATCCACCTTCCATATGAAAGCCTTCCTCTTCTTCCTCCTCCAACATGACAACCTCCGAGGTCACAATGTATCCCTCCAGAATGTTCCTGCCTAGGACAAAAGCCATCTGCCCCTGAGCCACAATCTTTCCCAAGAACCTCTTCAGCCTGTTAGCCAAGGTCTTTGCCACAATAAGATTGATAGCATTGGATAAAGGTATCGGTCTGTACTCCTCAATCGTCTCTGCCCCATCTCTCTTCGGCAACAAGAACATATAAAATTTATTCAGCCTGTTGAAACCCAGATTCCCATCTCTGAACTCCTGCAGCACCTGTAGAACCTCCTCCTTGATTATCGACCAGAATTCCTTGTAGAAGAAAACAAGAAATCCATCATAGCCTGGACAACCATCCGCATTTAGCCCCCAAACAGCCTTGTGGACCTCCTCAAATTGGCCAACCAAATTCCTCGCCTCTTCATCGCCAATCCACGGTACCTCGGACTCCAACCATCTCCATCTTCCCCCTTGCCTCCTCCCTGTGAACTCCTTGTAGTATCTCGTAGCCACCCCGCCGACCGCCTCCCTACCCGTAAAAACCTCCCCACCAACCCGCCGCAGAGTTGTAACCTGAGATATTTTAATCTTTGCCTTCAACAAGTCATCACAGTCCTTTTGTTCATGACCATGTCTTCCACAAAAAGAACAATATCCAGGCAATATCTCATAACACAGTGTAATTGATATTGAACCCCCTTGAATAAGATTTAATTTGAGAATGCGAACCAAAGGCCTGCCCACCTCACTTTCTACTTTCATCCTAACAAATCTACCACTTTTTTTCTCATCTAAATCAGTATCTCTGACAGCCAAGAAAACTTTTTCCACCCTCATAAGAAACTCATGACAGCAGTATTCTGGAGTCATATCAAAAAGCTGAATCCATAGGCTTATAGAATCAAACATGTAAACAGAGGGCCTGACTCCTGGCTGCCCCACCTTCTTCGCAATTATATCTCCGTCAAAATGCCATGGCTTTCTATTGATAACAGATCTGACATCTGCCTCCTCAGCAAACTCAGCCATCCATCTTTTTTCAGCCACTTCCCAGATGGCAGGCTTCCTAGCGAAGGACCACGCCTTAGATAAGACTTCAATGACGGCTCTGCTTCTTATCTTCTTGTCAGTCAAGATGGTGAAGAAAATACATCTTCTCCATTTTAGCGAATTCTTTAAATCCTTGGCAGCAATTGGAATTTCAGCTATCTTCTCTTCCGGGTGCAATAGCCTCCTAACTCCTTCAATCAATTCCTGTTCAGATTGTTCCATAAGTACAGCCAACACCTCAGACCCAAAGAAAAAGAAGCTTTCAAGAACTAGGCCAGCAGACAGAGTGACAAGGAAAAGAACAGCTGAAGACAACAATGCAGGAGACAATTATAACTTTACACAGTAACTATTGCTTTAAAAAAATGTGACAACAAAGAAACCATCCATAAAGCACTACCAGACCGTAACTTCAGAGTAACTGATGAAGAAGAAGACACATGAGAGGTGAGAAAACAGAAGCACAAGTAAGCTACCCGAGCCAGCTCCAACGGCAAGCTGGTGAGATCACAGAGACAAGGAAACCCTAGAAAACGGCCACCAAGAGTGGGGATGGAAGCACCTTTTTAGAAAAAAGGTGAACTCTTTTTTCAAAGGCATTTTTCAAAGGAGTGCCTTTTCAAAAAAAAAAAAAATCAAAGGAGTAATCTTGTTTAGTGAAGGATGTTGAATCTATGCAATATGGATGTTCCAGATAGTGAGGGAGAGTGAATTTGTGTGAGGGCTATTTCTGAATTCTCCTAATTGCACCCAGAACTGCATCTGCCAATATTATTGTGTCTTTGCTTTTACCTCACCATTTTATGATGCTCATGCCTTAGCTGGACACTTTGATCTTCCCCAGGAATATGGAGCTCAGATCATTTCCACAGTTCCTACTGTACCTTATATTTTTGAGTTTTCAGATGGAAGGTTTGCTCTCTGCCTTATAATTTTACCATAGTCTTCACTTTGTCATGTCAAAACTTTGGTCTTTTCTTTTAAAGTAAATTACAGGTACAAAATCCTGCTGAACTTCCCTCAAATCCCACAAAGCGTGTAACCACATGTTGGGAACCATCTGTCATTGCGAGCGTCATTACCCCCAGTGAGTAAGCTCTTACTCCATTCCTTTGATATTGGTATCATACATTACTATTGTAACCCAACCTTAATCTGCTAATGTCCATATTGGCAGATATGTTGGTGCTATCATCTCCCTGTGCTCAGACAGGAGGGGTGAACAGCTAGAATACTCATTTATAGACAGGTAGTTTTGGTTCATCATGCTGAATCTATGTCAAACTCGTTGATGTTTAATTGATGCAAAATTGTAATTGCTTCTTGTAGTCAACGAGCACTCTTGAAGTACCAATTGCCTCTGCGGGAAGTAGTAGTTGATTTCTACAATGAGCTGAAGAGCATTACATCTGGATATGCTACATTTGATTATGAGGATGGAGAGTAAGTTGAGAGTTAAAATACTGTAGTGGGACACATAGT